>CAJQZJ010034271.1:1138686-1169467 GCA_907164525.1 Lophiomys imhausi | reverse complement strand
GGCTCCTGCCTCCAGGTTCTTGACCTGTTTCCGTTCCTGCCCTGACTTCCTTGGATAATAAAGTGTGACATGGAAGTGTAAGAAAATTGAACCCTTGCCTTCCCAACTTGCCTTTGGTCATGGTGTTCCATCACAGCAACAGAAAGCCTGATTAAGACATAGCCCTCTGTAAGAGTAGTCTGCGCTGTAAACCATCTCTGCAGCTCTTTTGTTTTGAAAATAAATACAGACATTATTCACACATGGAAAACCAAAACAAAGCAAGATGAAAAATTCCTCCAGGTTGAGATGTGGTGGAGGTGACCTCCACCCCTCTACTCTGAGTTCAATTCTGCACACAGGGCTACCTGGAGCTAACTTGCCTGCAGGGCTCACCTGGAGGCTGCTGTCATTTCTCCCTTGTACCTTGAAAGCTCTGCAGCTGTTCACGCCCCATCATAGTTGGTCTTGGTGGTCTTTCCAGGCAGGTGGGAGAAGGGCTCCCCTGTGGGAGCCCACATGTGAGGGTGCTCACTCATGACCAGCAGGCAACCTGGATAGACTTGATGTTGCCACAATGAACAGTACAACTCCAAATCCTTTGAAATTGGCCTGTGGGGACTTACCCAAGAGCAGTTTCTGGAATTCACAGTTAAATTAGTTTTAATCAGTCTTCTGCAGGGATTAAGAGTTATCCTCCCAGGGCCTGGAGAGATGGCTTAGAGGTTAAGAACACTGACTGCTCTTCCAGAGGTCCTGAGTTCAGTCCCTAGCAACTACATGGTGGCTCACAACCAACCATAATGAAATCTGGTGCCCTCATCAGGACTGCAGGCATACCTGCACACAGAACACATAATAAATACATCTTTAAAAATAAATAAATAAATAAACCATCTGTTAAAAAAAAAGTTATCCTCCCAGATCTAGTCTTATTTTTTAAATTCCCTACTGTACCAGAAGCTCTGATCCACCCATCCCCCCACCACACAGTGCCGGGGTTCGGGGTGGGGAGCAGAACCGGATGCACAACTGCTCCTAATTGAAGCTTATTGGAGCCTATCCTTCCTTGCCTCCCCTGAGTGATTTGGAACCCAGCAGCCAAATTCTGGTCAGTAGGATGGAATGGGCAAGCAACATTCTGCCCAGAAAGAGAGGGACTGGTCTATTTCCAGCTTGCATGGATGTCCTTGTAATGGCTGTAGTAAGAGTAACCATCTTGAGCCATAGGTTAACTTGGGGACCAGAAATTTTTCATGCAACAAGATAGAGGGGCTGATATCCCTGACGTCGTGTTGTGTCCGCCATGGCCTTGGAATTCAGCTTTCCAGTGGCTTTTGGAATGAGCAAGATAAATGGTTATCTAGTTTAACCACATTGGGTTCTTTCCTCACACTTGAACCTAATCTTAGCCAACACAGCAGGCTGCCAGTCACACACTGTGCATGTCTTGTCTTTCTGAAGAGCCTGCCTTGGGCAAAGAAGCCAGCCTGACTGTGGCTTGTGCCAGCACCTACTTCTTTGAAGTCTCCATGGATGAAATCTCCAGGCCAACTGCAGCTGCTCGTTGCCAAAGCATGCAGGCTCCTGAGGGCTTTGGCCACTGTTTGAAGCCCCGTGTGGGAGAGCTTTTTACCACCTGAGGGAACTCTAGCAGCCATTTTTTCATCCAAAAAGCAGCAGAAAGCCTGTGATTGGTGCAAATATGGTTTTTCATTTGCATAAGGGACTGCTATGATAGGGGACAAAGTGGTCACTCATTTGCATTTTGCGAATAAAGTCCTTTATCTACAGGAAGGGCTGAGGTATGGTTGGTGCCAACACCCTAGCCACACACACAAAACCTGTGAAGGTTGCGTGGCTCACTCTTCCAGTCTAGTCACCATCCTATGCTGCCCCCTGGTGTCATCACAAGAGGAGCTTCAGCATCAGCTCTGAAGGTAGTTGAGGACTTCTGAAGAACAGAGGAAAAAAGGGATGGAAGAAGGGGTGGTGGTTGGTGGTGACAGATGGTGGAGAGCTGAGACTGAAGGAAGATAGGAGGCTGTGAGAAACTACAAGACCAGGTCGCTGGAAAGTTTCTAGTGTCTGCAGTTCTTAAAAGCTGGGGATTCCCATACTACAATCCTGGAGCTGAACACTAGCTGATACTATGTGCTGAGGGTCCCAGTGCTGTCACAAGCATAACATAAGAGCCATAACACTAGTAACTGAAGGATTAAAGGCACGTGCCATCATGCCTGGCCCTATTTGTTCGTTTTTACAGGTGTATTTGTTTTTATTTTATGTGAATCAGCATTTGCCACATGTGTGCAGTGCCTGTGGAAGCCAGAAGAGAGTGTTGGATCCCCTGGAACTGGAGTTATAGATGGTTGTGAGACACCATGATGGTGCTGGGAACTGAACCCAGGTCCTCTGCAAGAGCAGCAAGTGCTCTTAACCACTGAACCATCTCTCCAGCCACTTATTTGTTGACAGGGTCTCATGTAGCCCCCCAGGCTGGTGTAGAATTTGTTATGAAGTGGAAGATGACCTTGAACTTCCCATCCTCCCACCTCTACCTCTCCAAGTGCTTAGATTATAGGTGTGTACACCATGACCAGTTTATTCAGTGCTGGAGGTGGAAACCAGGGCCTCATGCACATTAGATAGGCACGCCACCAGCTGAACTGCCTCCGCAGCTCCAATACGCACACCTAAGCAGTCAACAGGTGATTGGTTCTCACTCCCCATCTGCTACTTCCTCCAGTGTTCTCAGTGTTTCAGGCTGATCATTGGGGGGAGGGGGGGCTGGGGGAGGGGGGCAGGGGCTGGCTGCAGAGAATAGCTTCTCTGTCCAAGCACTCTCCATGGTCCATTTCTAAGCAGACTCCTAGGAGTCTCAGGTGATGAGGAGAGCTGTTGTGTAACTGGCCCCCGAGGCTAGGGCCTGGGGTGGCTGCTAGAGCAGACCTAGTGTTTGGTTTCTCATATCACCTGGCACTGAGGCCTCAGCTGCATACTGTAGCCTGCTGTGAGGTGTCAGATCTCCTTAGGGGCCCTTCAACACAGAATTAGTTTCGTCTGACTGGGACCTGATGGGGTTCTGAAGAGGGCAACTTGAACAGCGCTGGGAAACACAAAGCCACACCGAGGAGATGTGTCCCCAGCCACAGGAGTGTGAGCCTCAACTCTCTAGATCCTGCACACCTGGGACTCCCAGATAGTCAGGGTGTGAGCTCATGGGCCACCTGCAAAGGGGCCTTCTGGAAGTTTCCTGTGCTTCCTTCTCTGGTTTCAAAGTCAAGCCCTGGGTCCTTATTAATAGGATATGTTGTAAGCCTGAACAACACTTTAAAAAAATAATCAGCATTCAGAATTTCAATAGTTCCCTCCCACCATATCCTGGTTTTCTGCATCCCGTCAAATCAAACTCATAGACTGTGACACCCCCAGACTAGGGTGCTCTATCCTCAGGTCCTCTGGTCCTGTCCAGGGTCAGTCCTGTAGCCCCTGTACATGTGTAAACTTTAAATGTCACCATGTGGCACTAGAGTGACACTGCACGGGCTGCTGGGACATTGCAGGCAGCTGCTGCCAAGTGCCAGGTGCACAAGGTTGCTTGGTGACCTAGAGGACAGCCAACTCCACCCTGCCCACCCAGTCTTCAGTGAGCTGGCCCTCAGTCTGTCCAGCCAAGGAACGTCTCAGAAGGATATCTGAGTAAAAAGAAAGAAGCTTCTGATATTTGGCAGACTTGGTCCATGGAGCTGAAGGCTCAGGAAGAGCCGACAGACCCCAGAGCGCACAAGTTCCAAGAACTAAAACACATGCTGTCTCAGCCTCGGTGGGCAGAGGGCTGTAGCTCCAGCACTGAGGCTGGAGATTCACTGCTCCGTTCTGAGAGTCCAGCATTCACCCTCAGCTCTAAGCAGCATCTCATGGTGATACCAAATGACTGCGGGAGCTATGGCTCCTGGGTGAGCCTCAGGGATTGAAACTGTCAGCTCCCATAGCCGCTACTGTAACTGCTCTCAGGCATATCGCATCCCGACTCTCCCACCCTAGTAGTGGCCTTAGTTCTAAGAGCCTTTGGCTCTTGAGGTAGGGAAGTGCCCTGTATGGACATCTTCCAGTGACCAGAAACACAGTTTCTCTTTTGTTTCCTGCCCATCAGCCTTGGCTCTCTGCCAACTACCTGGCACCTCTGCTTCCATCAGCACTTGCTCCTGTGTTCTCATTTGAGGACAATCACAGCTGGTTGAGAATCTATAGCTGGAAGTGGGTGTGGCAAGGGCCCCGGGCACCAGTCAGGGTATAGTCCTTCATGCTGGCCACCAGGGGAAATGCTCCCTCTGGTCTGAGTGGAAATGGCTGTAGATTCTTCTCAGTTCACCCGAGGCTGGTGGTACCCAGAAGGCCTGGTTCAAACTGTCTGAAGGACTAACTTCTAGCTTAGCAGTCAATGACTGCGGACACAGAGCGGCTCCTTCAGGCCTCTGCATGGGACTCAGAGGTGCAGCTGACTGACATTCCTCTGCTCAAGGCAAAGGAGGGTCAGGGGACCATTCACGGAAAACACTCAGGGCACAATTCCAGAAAAGGCTTAGGGGAGGCACAACCCAACTAACAATGCTAGCAGCCTCTAACAGTGTTCATTCCTTACTTTTAAATCTTCATATCAGCCTCCTCTCCACTGCAGAGCTGACTTCTATTATGGAACACTGACCATAATGAAAGCCTTGCCCTGACTTCCCCAAGGAATTCTGCCAGTGAGAGATACATGCATGCTAGGCAAACTCTCTACCAACCGGACTACACTCCCAGCTCCAAGAAAGCCTTTAGTGTCTGCCTATTACTTTTAGCGCCCGTTGCTTATGTCCTGTTAGCTAGGGGAAGTCACTGCATCCTTAGGGAGATGTCTGCACTCGATTCTGGGAAGCTGGACGGAGCCACCGTATTAACTACATGCACTCCTCCCTAGGGAATGATGGGCACATCCCTCTGCCCAGCCAGTCAAAGTCTCCAGCCAAGGTGCTTCTGGAATTCTTCAGAATGTAAAGTATTTGCTAACTAATTTTTCTTCTTGGAGGGGAAGTCATCCAGGGGCAGGACAGAGCTGGGCACAGGCAAGGCACAGGAGCCAATCAGTCTCCAAACACCTATATCGACCTGTGCCTGAGCAGGGACCAGCGGGGTTGTTCAGACACAGGAACCAATGCCGCCACTTTTTAGCTGAAGCCGGTTTGAGCTGAGCTCTCACCACTTGAACCAGGAAGAGCCCAGCTGATGTGAAAGAGAGGGAGAAGCAACCCAAGGGGTACCTGGCTCCACCTAACAAGAAGTGGACACTGGGGCAGGTTTGAAGGTGAGCAAGGGGTTGGAATGGGGGTGGGTGGGGATAGGGCAGGAGGGAGAACACAGATCAGTGCTGATTTAAATAAGGCAAGACCCTGGGAATCTTGGCAGGGATAAGGCACCTAATAATATCTCAGCATTTGGTAATTATTTCCACCCATGCAAATGACAGTGATCCTCTTAAGACTTGACAAAGAGATTTCAGAAAACAGCAGACACCAAATTAGATGTTATTAGCAGGGCAAGAAATGATCATATGAGACGTCTCAACAATCACATGCTTTGGAGGATGTGACCGAAGACATCTTAAAGACTCTGTGCAAATCAACCTTCCAGGAAATGTAGCTATAGTGCAGAAGAAACTAGAACAGGCTTCAGGCTTTCACATTGTTCTCCACACTGAAGGGGGGGTTAAAAATATATATATATATATATATATATATATATATATATATATTCCCCCGCTTGATCAGAATTCCTTTTTGTGACTCTGAGTGCGGGTGCTTTTACAGCTGTAGCAAAGTGGGGCTATTTTTTTTTCTTTCTTATCTTGGTGTGGATTCTTCAGGAGCAAGAAGAAAGGCTCAGAGTTTTCAAGGCTAAATGCTGAAATGTCATTATTTGGCACCAAGAGGAAGCATTATTATTTTTTTTTTTTAAGGCAAGAGTAAGATATTCCAAAGCACAAGGACTGTGACCCTGGGCTGCAGCCCACCCCCACCCGGGGAGGGAGATGTTCAGACACAGATGCCCTGTGGGTCCTCCCTCCAGCCCTCCCTCCCCTACCCTCTCCTTTCACACTGAGTGAACTCAAATCAGAGGAAGGGACTTCTGGCCGAGGTCCTCTGCAAAGCCTGGAATCGGTAGAGAATCCTCCAAACCCCAAAGTTCTTTTCTCTTTCCAGATGGGGGATCTTCAGAACCCCAACTTTCTTCAGCCTAAACTTGAATAAGAGACCCTCCGTACAACTCAGCAGGAGGTGACCTGATGTCCAGGTTCCTCCCCAAGGGAAGAACCTGCTGCCGTGTCTGTCAGGTGAGTTGACAGCTGCTCCAGCCTTTGACTCATGAGTTTTACAGTGTTAACACAGGACAGGAACAGGGACTGGACTGCGAAAGAGCTTAGATCCTCACCATTTGACCAAGCTGTAAATAAATCCATTTCCTTCCCTGATTTGTGTTTCCTAATTTCTTTTAAAATACAGGAACCGAGTGGCAGTTTTCTGGGCCAAACTTCTCAATGACAGTTTTAGTCTAGAGTAGAGGTTCTCATCCTGCGAAACTAAACCCCTTTGGGGGCCAAGTGACCCTTTCACTGGGAGTCACATATCAGATATCCTGCATATCAGATATTTGCACCATGATTCATAACTGTAGCAAAAATTGTAGTTATGAAGTAGCAATGAAATAATTTTATGGTTGGGGTCGCCACAGCACAGGAGTGAGAACCACTCTTCTAGAGACACAAAGCTCTCCTATCAGCTGGGCTCTTCTGCATACAACCAACAAGAATCCAACTCAAACCAGAGGCATGTAGGCATCCAAAAAGAAAAAGAAAAAAAAATCTAGTTGTGCCCATTCACACACAAGCAGATCCAGATGTTTCCAGGCCGACTGGCTCCTGTGCTTAGTCCCTGTCTGAGCTCTGCTGTGCCTGGGAAGATTTCCTCCTCAGACATGCTAAGGGGGAAGAAGTGAGGTGGAACACGTGTCATTTGCATCTCTAGTGAGCAAACACACGCTCAGGATATGCTTGGGAGGTGACAGTCCCACTTGGACAGTGTGAGGGGTACTCAAAAATACACGGCTGTGAGTAGACTCCAGCTGGACCACACCGACTTCAAGAAGAGAGCCTGAGGTCCAGGCTGGCACAGGGGCCCCAGGATGTCATCTATGACCTAGGCCCCTCTGCACTGTGCCCCGCTTTCCTAAGCCCCACCTCTCTTTCACAGGATGGTGGCTCCAACTGTCTAGTCCTACAGAGTGTCCCCCGTGCTGCTACCACTGTTACCTGTGTGCCTCATACCTTACTTTTGCCTTGTTGGCCAGAAGTGGCTAGAAGAGTCACCTCTCTATGATAGCAGCTGGACACAGCAGGCTTCCTTTGGGAGACTGCTACTCTTATAAGTGAATAAGAAAGAAAAGAGAGATACTATGCAGGCAGCTGGCATCTAGCTGTAGGGCCTGAAAATGGTAGCAAATGTGCCCAGAGGCTGGTGTGATTCACTCCACCCTTGGCTGGAGTTCTATGCTTTCCCATTGTCACTGGGTACTGAAGCAGTGGCTTTAGGAGTGAAACATCATAGGTACAGTGAAAAACCTCTGTGTCCATCCTTTCTTTCCCAGTCTGATCCTACAGCAAACAACTGTGCTCTCTCTCTCTCTCTCTCTCTCTCTCTCTCTGTGTGTGTGTGTGTGTGTGTGTGTGTGTGTGTAAACAACACATGACCTCTGTCATGTCTGTTTTGAAGTGAACCAAACCAGTTTGTTCTGACTCACCTTCCACAACTTACTGGTTCATCTTGCTTTGATTTAGGGACTGGGGATAGTCCTCAGGATTCCTGTGTGTCACTGGTACATAAATGACATCATTTAGTTGCCAAGTCTCCTGTCAATTTGAGTTGTTTGGTGACTGTGATAATGAGAGACGCCGGGATGCACATTCTGCATCTGATTTTCTTGAAAACCCTTCTGGGTGTTGTGAGGAACAAAGCCACTGTGGTCATGGCACACACATTTGCATGTATACCAATGCTGCCATTTTCTTCCCAGTGGTTTTAGCAATCTCTGAAGATATTGAAGCAGGGGAATGACACAGACTAGGAGTTCTCAAACTGGAATCCTGAGGTCCTTCAAAGGGGTTCTTGATGTCAAAACTATCTTGAAATAATGAAAGACAACCCCTGCCTTCTCATTCTCTCACAGATGCCCAATAGAACTTTCTAGGCACAGTATGTGTTGACATCACAGCTGTAGCAGTTAAAGGGACAAGCATGGGTATACGTATGTTCTTTAAAAGTCCCTTGGGCTGGGTGTGGTGGCACACCTGCAATCCTAGCACTTGAGAGGTTAAGGCAGGAGGATTCCAAATTCAAGGTCAGCCTGGACTACCAAAGTGAGATGATTACCAAAATAATTTTTTAAAGTCTATTTTAGGGGATATCAAGATGGATTGGCAGGTAAAGGTGATTGTTACCAAGCTGGACAATCTAATTTGGATCCCTCAGACCCACATGGTGGAAAGAAAGAACTAACTCCTGCAGGTTGTCCTCTGACCCCTGTGTGTGCACCATGGTATATGTGCCCCCACATACAATAAATTTTTTAAAATGTAATTTAAAAATTATTCTAAAACATTCTTTTGCCAGGTGGTGGCAGCACATGCCTTTAATCCCAGCATCAGGAAGCAGAGACAGGTGGATTTCTGAGTTCTAGGCCAACCTGGTCTACAGAGTGAGTTCCAGGACAGCCAAGACTACACAGAAACACCCTGTCTCAAAAAAATAAAAAAAAAAAAAAAGAAAAAAAAAAAAAAAGAAAAAAAAAAGAAAGAAAGAAAAAGAAAAGAAAAGAAAGAAAGAAAAAGTCTTTAAACCAGGTATGATAAGACATGCCTATAACCTCTGGACTTGGGAGTTTCATGCAGGAGGATCAGGAGTTAAAGGCCATCCTCAGCTACAGAGTCAACTTGAGGCCAGTCTAGACTACATGAGACCTTTTCTCAAACAAAAGAGAAGCGTCTTTTTTAACAGTGATTGTCATAAATGTAGACAGTGAAAAAGGACACCAAGCTCTTTGGGGTCCTCAGTGTTTAAGAATGTAAAGGAGTCTTGAGATCAAAACCTTTTAGGATTGCGAAGGACAGAACCACCATTTAGACCCATGGGGCCAGAGCATGGCAACCCAGTATGGTAGTCCACAGGGTAGCTGCCTCAGGCTGAAGCAGCTGTGTGTCTTCTGCCTGCTTCTTCAATCCAGGATAGCTTCTTGGGATGCTGTTGACAAAGGTCTTCAAAACGTATCAGGTAGAAACAAGCACTGCCTTTGTCAACAGTCCTGAGTGGGTGCTCAGGACAGGATGGTGTCAGGAACCACCGTATTGGGACAACTTATTTTTGTTCTTTTAGCACTGAGTCAAGTCAGCTAAGCAGCCTGTTTCTAAAATCTGAAGAAAGGTGAGTGCACCAATCACATGCAAATGATAGTTTGGGTTTGCACCAATCACAGCAAGCTTCACATGCAAATGATGTTTTGTGTGTTCACCAATCACCACAGCCTCACATACAAATGATAACTTGAGTTTGTGGCAACTATAGCCTTACTACTTTAGCTCCAATCATAGCTAGGGATGTTTTTGTCTAGGCCACTCACAAACTTCCCTCTTGCCACCAATCACAGCAGACCTTCTGCTAGACCACCAGAGGAAGTACTCCTCCTTTGGCCCCTAGGAAGAAATGGTTTCAGTCATCTAGAGCTCACCAAGACTGTTTTGTTGTTGTTTTGTTTTTTCATTTTTTCCAGACAGAGTTTCTCTATGTAACAAGCCCTGGGTGTCCCGGACTTGCTTTGTAGAAGTCTGGCCTTGAACTCATAGAGATCTGCCTCCTCTGCTTCCTGAGTGGCATATGCCACCAGCTTACCAAGACCTGTAAAAACAAAAATCTTACATTAAAATAGCTCTGGAGTCAGGTGTTGTGGCGCACTCCTTTAATCCCAGCACTTTGGAACCAGAGGCAGGTAGATCTCTATGAGTTTGAGGCCAGCCTGGTTTACAGAGTGAGTCCAGGACAGCCAGGGCTACACAGAGAAACCCTGTCTCGAAAACAACAACAACAAAGTTCAGTTTTACCACCGTGCCATTGGTTCAGCTCCTTTGGCCTTATCCTGTCTGTCTTAGGCCAAAGGGAGTCTGTGTTTGAGCACAGACCACCCAGGCAGGCTGGAAGGCCAGAGAATACAGGGAGAAGATGGGTCTTTCCCTCCAATGGCTCCAATACCACCATCCATGGCAGTCAGTGACACTGATAAGAGATACCCTAGTCAACCCCCAGGCCTTGCCTGGCCAATGTTCCTAAAGACCGAGGCATCAAGTCAGGCCTGTTGGTGCTGAGTTGACCTGTCTCCAGCATCTCTTTAATCTGGAACACTCTGGCTGTCTTTGAACCCTGACCTCTAGTTTTTGTTGTTATTTGTTTGTTTGTAACAGGGTCTCACTATGTAGCACTGGCTGGCCTGGAATTCCCTCTGTAGACCAGGCTGGGCTGGAACTCCACCCTCTAGTCTTTGAATCAGGCTCCTCTGCTTGAGTCTGGGTAGTGCTTCCTAGTAGTGAGATGTTTGTCCTGGGTCTTAGGCTTACTCAGCTCTGAGCAGCTGTGGCTAGAGGCCCTCCAACACTCCCTGTTTTCCACTGCTTCCAGGCTAGAGAAAGACTTTGCTCTCACCATGAGGCAGGAGCAGAATATGGCTGAGGCAGGGAGAGAAAGCACACACAGCCCATCATGAAAAACCACAGGAAAGCTTGGAGGCCACCAACATGAACTTACAGGGGTAGCCCCTAGCCCATGAAGAACACACACACACACACACACACATACACACACACACCACATTTTAAAATGTGGCACCAAAAAAAGAAAAAGAAAAAAAAAAAAACACATACACCCTTTGACCTATAAATTCCATCTCTGGGCACATGGCCGAGGAGAGAATTAAGGACGTGTGCCAAGGCTTAGCTTGAAAGAATGTCCCTGCAGAGCAGCTTGTAATAACAAAATGCTGGCAACAGCCTAGACTCCAGTAAGGGTGTGGTTACATCTGCTTTGGCTAGAAAGCACAATGGCATGCTATTCAGTTCTTAAAGGAATGGCAGAGCTGTTTCCCCGGGAAGATAAGCACCATTTGTTATTGAGCAAAAAAAGAAAAGCAGCATGCGAAATGAGGAATGTGTAAAGATTGTCATATCAAGATATCATCTGTAAAAGCAAAACGCTGGAAGTACCCTTAATGTCCAACAAGAGGGGATTCACTGTGAAGTGACACCCAGGCTTTCAGGAGAATCACCAGAGGGGTTCAAGATAAGTTCTTGATGAGAAAGAGTCTCCAGATGCATAGAGTAGGGAACATAACAAACAGAACCAAGCTTAGAGTGCACAGCTGAGTGTGTCCGTGTGTGTGTGTCCGTGTGTGTGTCCGTGTGTGTGTCCGTGTGTGTGTGTGTGTGTGTGTGTGTGGCCACACCTTTCTGTATACACAAATACATCTTGTAAGGATTCACTGGGTGTGCTTATCCTTGGGGGTGAGAGCCAGGTGTGAGAAAGGAATCCTTTCTACTGCAGACCCATTATTCCAAGTTTGGTGTTGTGTGTGTCCTCCGTTGCAAAGTCTACATTAAAAACAAAAGACAAGACAATACTGGGGAGGCAGAAGCGGGTGGATCTCTGTGAGTTCAAGGCCAGCCTGGTCTACAGAGCTAGTTCTGGGATAGCCAGGGATACACAAAGAAACCCTGTCTGGAAAAAAACCAGAAAAAAAAAAAAAACAAAACAACCAAACAAACAAAAGAAAGACAAGACAGCACAGAGTTGTGCAGGAGAACGCCAACCAGAGGTGTCCATCCCCACGAGCGGCCGAGTACCTGCTCATTCCCCCACAAGTACCCCACAGCACCTGCATTTGTGCTCCTGTGTTCTTAAGGCCTCTTCTTCCTGTGGGTGACCAGGCCTTCCAAGGACTGGGATGGGTGAGGGAGGCTGTGAGCAAGGCTCCCTCCGGGATCTGCCTCTTTTGTTCTCTCCGGCTGCAATGCTAATTTTCTGTTAGGCTAGTTGGGCTACTGGGGATTGCCCCTGTGACCGTCCTGTAGCAGGAGCAGGGCGATTAGGTGTCACACTGCTTCCTATTGAACGGAGTCCTACAGTGTGTCTCTAGGAGACACATGACCTCTTGGCCTCTTTTCTGCCTGAGGAGGCTGATGGGAGGGGAAGGAGCACAAAGGCAGGGGCTTGTCAATATATGGGACCTGAGTGGGGGCTGCTCAGGGCAGAGCTCACAGCTTGACCCTGAGTGTGGCCCTGTGTGCCGCAGTCCCCTTCAGGCCTGCCTCTCCTAGTCTGCAATTGTTCACTCATGGGCATGTTTACTGAATACCTACTATTCAGGGCCAGACGCTGTTCTGGGCACTAAGCCCTGGTGGTGTATGGAGTAGACAGGGCCCCTGCCCTCTGAGCTCGTGTTCTGTTAGAAATCATAGATAGTAGGGAAATAACCAGCCTGGATGAGAAGACTGGGGGGGGGGGGGGATGTAAAGAGGCTATTGTTAGCTAGAGTAGGCTGTGGAGGCCTATCTAAGCAGATAGGGGAGAGAAGATGCAGGCATAGGTGCTTCCCAGATAGGAGGAACAATCGTGTGATGGCCCTGGGGTGTGCCCTGAATGCCCAATTTGGACAAATCCAAACATTATGACTAAACATGGAGTTGGGGATACTGGCCTCATCTGCGTGTGCTGGGACAGTCCCCTATGAAGGAGGACAGGTTGTCCGCATTGACTCAGAGAGGAAAGGGAACTGCCAAGGTCACTCATTAGGAGCCACCACAGCAGTGAATAGCTCCAGACTCCTGGCCATGGGTCTTTGTGGCTTTTGCTGGAGGGTAGGGTGGCTGGACTTGAGGATGGTGTAGGGCAGGAAGGTGGGTCCTCCCTGTGAGTGAGGAGGGTTTTGAGTCCAGCCATCCAGGTGGAGTTCGCTCTCCCTGTAAGAGGTGAGCCTCCTGTTCTGGGAGCTGTTCCAGCCAGGTTTGACAGCCAGCCAAGAGCCTGGGCCCTGTGCTGCACTGGGC
Source organism: Lophiomys imhausi (assembly GCA_907164525.1). Lineage (NCBI taxonomy): Eukaryota > Metazoa > Chordata > Mammalia > Rodentia > Muridae > Lophiomys > Lophiomys imhausi. The sequence goes on along the minus strand of CAJQZJ010034271.1, from coordinate 1,156,311 downwards.
ACTCACAGTCCTCAACAGCCAGAGGCCCTCCTCCTGTGACATAGCACAGCTTATGCAACACCAGCTCCTGGGCAGGGTGTTGTCAGCATTCCAAGGTGACAATGCCCGTCAGTGTGCACTGCGTCCATCCTTGGTGGTCCTGGCATCCCCCCCAGAGCTCTGTGGCATCTCAGGTACTCCTGAGGGCACTCTGCGGTTTGGATGGTGACTAATGGGGCCTGCATGTCCTCGGTTCAAGTCATCATTTGTAAAGACAGCAACTGTCCAGCTCAGGGCCGTTTGGGCTTTTCTTTGCAGCAGACTTTCTGCTCTGGGTCTCACCTGTTTTTGTTTTTGTTTTGTTTTTTTTTTTTTTTCCTGTGAGGCTGTTTTCTGTGCTGACCTCTCATTTGGCTTGTGAAGGGCTGCAGTTTCCCATTTGTCACGTGATTTTGCTTCTCCTTTGCTGTAAGTGTATTTTAAATTTAAAACCAGTTCCTGGGCTTGGCTTTACCGTGGCCACTCTCCAGCTCTGACACCAAGAGGAAAGCCACCTCTGCTTAAGGAGACCCTCAGTGTCACTCTGCCCCAGGTGCTGGAGGGAAGCTGAGGAAGAGGGAAGGGATGCGGAAGCATCTAGCATGGTTGGGGACTTGCATTCTGCTTGTCCCACCACAGTGGCTGAAGTACAGAAGGTGACCCCAGGCCTTGTCCTTCAGAGCCACATGGAGGTTGGTTCCATGGTCCACAATTTCTGGATGGCTGGACAACACCACGCACCTTGGGGCTGTGTCCCGTCCCACAGGAAGCATGATCCAGACAAGGAGATGTGGTCTCCGGATGTTGGTGGGTCTCATCTGGCAGGATGCGATGCTGTGAAAGGACAGCAGGGGGTGCTGTGGCTCCAGGCTCTAAGGAGACAGGTGAAGGAAGACAGGAAGAGGGGATAGGGGAGGGCAGGGAGAAGAGAGTAGGGAGAGGGAGGCCCTTGCTGCCTCCCTACCCTCCAGGCCACCTCCTCGGACCTGGTCACACTCAGCTGCTCATCCCAGACACCGTGGAGATTAAGCTGTGTCCCTAGCGTCTCACTGCCTAGTCTTCGGTCTTCTCCACCCTCTCTCTCCTCCTTTGTTCCTCCCGGGATCTCAGTTCTATCTCCTCTCTGGTCCCTGCCCCACCCTCTCACCCCAGCTCTGGCCTAGCCTACACTGTATACTACTGCCTCTCCCTTCCATGTTGCTCCCTTCTTCACAGTTACCCTAGCCTGGGTTCTCCTCTCCTGCTGCACCCTGTAGCCCGACTGATGGGCTGGGAGCCACTGCTGCATGGTTCCAACCCTTTATGCTGCCTGTCACCTTGAGATAGACCTTGGTGCTACTCCATTGCCCTTTCCCAATCTTAGCCTGGCTGCATCACCCAGAAAGGTGGACACTGAAGACGTTACCAGGAGCCTGGCCTTCTGTGGGACCTCATCCTTAGGATGATGACGTCCTCAGGGAGGTCAGTCACTCACCCAGAATCACACAGCTAAATGCAAGTGCTCCGAGGCTTAGGAAGACTTTTTTGGGGGGGTCTGGTAAGTCACCCGAGGTGCCTGGCTGGATTATCCTGGGTCCCACTGAGCCTCAGTTTCACCTTGTGGGACTGCTGTTCCCATGGACTCTGACTGTGGAGGCTTTTGAATTTAATTGTATCCTAAAGGGTTTTGTTCCTAGGTGTGAGGGCAGGGATATGAGGAGACAGTCTCGGAACCAGAGGTGAGAGACTGCCCAGTTCTCTGGGTCCTTTGTGGGCTGAGAGAGTGTCTCTTGGCCATGGTGGGCCCCACAGAGGTGGCCCAGGGAGCTACCAGCCTGGCATACTGGGGCTGGATGCAGAAGAGGCATGAGTCCTGGCATGGTGCCTAACCACCTCTGCTAGGCAGTGCCAGCAACACTGGAGAGCGACTCATTTGCATGAAGTTTTATCTCATTTGACGTTGGTTTCTTCAACAATCTCATTTTGTAGCTCCTGCTGGCCTTGGATTTTTCCATCCTGCCCCAACCTCCAGTGTGCTGGGTCACAGGAATGTGTACTATCAAGTTCAGCTCAGTCTCCCAGTCTGTGAGAGCTGACAACAGATTCAGATTTTCCCTAGCTTTTCAGGTAGAAGAAGAAGGTTCTTCAGGACAGAATTCTCTCCACTCAGCCCCTGGCCCTTAGGTTCCCAATGATGCAGCTGAACATACTGATGGTCATCAAAGCCCTGACCAGCAGGGGGCGCAATTTAGCTGTGACATGTCTTTCCTGGGCCTGATGCCTAGGGGCTCAGGGCCATTTCTTCCTAGAGAGGGCCTATTCATAGGCACCTGCTGGTAGCCTGTCTTTCTTCTTCCTGGACATGCACACCAACCCAAAAGTTAACCCCCCTCCAAGCATAGGCTGGTTCTCGGCCTTACTCTACAGTCCCCCGTCCGAAGTCCATTCCCTATGGTGGCCCGATGGCCCCATCTTACTTGCCAGGTCTTTGCTTAAATTTCACCCCCTGGGAGATGCTCCTTCACCACTCAATCCCACTTAACTTTCTGCCCTATGGGCTTTGGGGGCTGTTCCCTGTGCAGGTATGGTGGGCCAATCGGCCCATCTGTGCAATGCAATCTTCCCATTAACAGTTCCCAGCATCCTCATTTATATGGTAGACTGTCCTTGAATGGACAGATGGATGGATGGAGCGTTGGACAGAGTAGAGGCTGCTCTTCCTTAATCCATTCCCTGGAGACCCAATTAGTGGATCACTGAAACAGCCAGCTAACACACCCACAGTCAACAACGCCCCATCTGGAAGCTTTGTTTAGAGACAGTGAAATCAGCTGCTCGCTGGGCTACTGCCGTGAAGACAGTCCTCAGAGGGCTACTGGCTCATTGTGTCTTGTGTCCCTGACTGCAAAGAGCAGATTGGAGGCTGAGGGCCAGCAATGAACTTGCCAAGGTCTGATACTGAGGTATGGGATTAGGGCTCAAAGGATGGAGGGCAGGTACAGGCTCAGTAGGAAAGGATTGGATGGGATCCAGGTAGGAGGAGCCACAGGGAGTTCTGCAATCTTTAGACAGTAATAGAACGGTTCTTTTCTTGTGCTAGCCTAGCCCGGTGGGCAAAGTTCATACGCTCAGCAGGTGTCAGAGGTCTCTTGGGACCAGGAGCGCCCTGGTGCAAGCCAGCCCCGTCTGCCTGGCCAAACATGTTCCCCTGATCATTGTCCAAGCATCTCTGGCCCCAGCTGTGTCTTCAACTGGGTTTGCCTTATCACCATTTTCATCAGACTTCCCCGGCCCTCCTTAGGCACTCCGGGTGGTCAGAGTCCTCCTGTGCCCTGATGCTTAGCCCCAGCCTAGGCTAGGCTGGGGCTGTTGTTGGGTCTCAGCATCGTGAGGGGCCTACACAGGGTTGGACAGTATTTGTTCTAGAGAACAAAGGTCTGGTGGGTAGAAATCTCTCCCAGTCTTAGAACTGCATTCTTTTTTCTCTGAATGACCCTGAGTGGTGTGTTTGTTAGTTTCCCTATTGAAAAAGGGGTGGTCAATTCACCTGACAAGCAAGGCTGTAACCAGGTCTTCATGTCTGTCATCACTTCCTCTTCATAGCCCCCAAAAGCAAAGAGAAATGAGTGGAGAATGAATGAATGAATGCATGAATGAATAAGGGGGCTTGGCACCCTGGAAGCCTGTGGATCGCTCTGCCCCTGAGAACTCATGTTTCAGGGTGTAAAGAGGTCCTGTCATGGCTACCTTAGACACACTGACCTCCATCCTGTGGCAACTTCCTATGCAGAGACACCCAACCTCCAACCTCTAGCCTTCCTGTTTCTGCTCTTAGTCACACCTATTCTCCCAGCACCCCAGTGTCCTGTTCATGCTAAACTTGATCCTGTCCCTCCTGCTCCATCGACTCCAATGGCCCCGTGGTGCGTGCACAGATCCAGGCGCCACTCTGGCCTCGTGAGTTTGGCTCCAGTGTTCACCCTCTTTCCATCACTCCCGTTTCTTTTCCCCTGTCTCAGAAACCACCCAGCATCATTTGACTGCAGGACCTTGGCTCGTGCTGGTCAGTGATTAGATCCTTCACTTTGTTTGGGCCTCCTCCCTGAAGTCTGTCCTGGATTGCCATCTCTCCATCTCTGTCTCCTCACCTTGAGGCTTATGCTCTATCTGTACATGGGTTCCTGCACAAGTTGGACTCATTTCTCTCTGGTCACCCTACCACATTTGGGTATCATTTGCAGCCAGGCAGCTTCTGTGTCCCAGGTCCCAGGGCAGGGTCTGCAATCAACCCTTGTTGATGGATATGGCCATGCCTGGAGGGTCAGAAGGATCCTGCAATGCTATCTCCCTTTTACTCATATGCGAATTTTAGAGGCTTTGGCTGGAGAAGAGTGCCCCATTGCAGGCCACCTTTGGTGACAGCGGAGTGTCACTGTGTCTGGGCGCTCAAGTAGTCCTGTCATAATATTTGTTTAACAGGCAGTGCGTGCTAAGCCACACCGCAAACACAGAGCTGAAGAGGGGGGTTTCCTGCATACTGATTCCTTCTCCAACCACTGGCCTCAATGTCCTTCCAAGCCCTGCCTGTCCCTTTTGGAGCCTGACTCTCCTGGTTTGCTTCTCAACCAGAATGTCTCCTGACCCAGCTGTGAACTCTGAAATGTTTGAGTCTTGTTGGGTCTTGAGGTCCCCACTTTCACTTTCCTGGGGCCTGTAGTTTCCACATGGTCTTCTCTCAGCACCCTCAATTCTTGAGAGCCTCAGTGAGGCCACCCTGTCATGCAGGGCCCTTGAGTCTTGATGAAATCAAGGCTGTCATGTCATGCAGCCCTACACTCATGTGGAATAAGGCATAGAATAAGAGTGGACAGGATTTTCACCAAGGGTCTTGTTGCAGGGCCACGCTAGGGGGCCAAAAGCAGTCATCTACCTATTCATCCAGCTCTCCTTTGCCTGCCTGCCTGCTCACCCACTTGTCTGTCTAGCATCCCCAGTTTCAGACCCTGCCCTGGGCCTGAACACAACTAAGTGCCTCTGATGTCCCTAAAAGAAGCCACCATATTTCACAGTCATGGTACCTGAAGCCCTGGCACAGGGTGTTGGGGATTCCTGGCTCATGTATTGTGTCCTCCACTGCTGCTCTGGGGTTCCTCTCCTTAGCTCCCCTCCTCACTGTAATCTGGACCCACCCCCTACCATTGCTCAAATCCCTGGGAAACTGTCTCTCTGTGGAGCCCCCTTTCCAGTGTCTTCCTTCCCCGCCTCTCCGGTGTGGTGCAACTCCCCCCACCCCACGTTCCCACAGCTCAGCCAGTCTGAAACACACAATTTAGCACTTAATTGCACACTCTGCTCACTAATTATTTTGTGTCTTCTCTCTTTAGTTCGCCTGAGTTCCTCAGGCTCTGTTCTGTTGCTGGCTCAATTCTGGTCTTGCTTTCTTTGCAGGGTCTTCGCTCACTAGGCCAGGGGCTACTCTGGTCTTTGCCTAGAGCATAGGTGTCTACACCTACAGGCCCCAGGGTGGCTAGGATAAAGATGGTCCCTCCACTCATGTGCTACCAAATTTTACCCTGCCTAGGGGGACAGCGGTGACTGCCCCCTCTCATGCCATCCTGCTGTGACAGGATTCTCTGGAGCTCTTTAAACTCTGACCACCTGATCTCCCTTTTTACTTCAAAGCTCACAGGCAGTACCCTGGCCTTCAGATTCAACCTCCAAAATGTACCCAGAAGGCATATTCCAGTCTTATTAGCTGTGGTTGTCACTTCTCACACAGGCCACAGCATCAGCTTCCTCACTGATCTCTAACTTCCATGTTCCACCTGGTGGCCTCCCTTCTAACTCCTCAGGACAAATAGCAGTTTATCTTCTCTTACAAGATCTGCATGGTTGTCCCCACAGCGGTCCCCTCCTCTGCATTCTGCTGGGGTCTCCGGCTTCCCAGCCATGCTGGGTGGGAATAAGCTGCCAGTTGCCCTCAAGTCCTTAATTGAACCATGTCCCAGGTGCCTCTCCCTCCTGTCGTTCTGGTCTGTGTAAATGACTGCTCCTTAGAGAAGCTGATCTCCCAGGAAAGAAATCAACACAGCCAGGAGGAAGAAAGGGGAGAGAGACAGATTGCAGAACTGGCCCCCAAAGAGATGCCTTGCTATTGAAGTCTGAAGTCTTCTTTCCTTCCTGGGAGCTCAGCCCCTGCTCTCTTCTGGCCTTGATGGATCAAGTGAGACCCACTGTTCAGCAGACTGTGATCCGAGTTCCTCAAAGTCCATTGATTTAAATATGAACGCTGTCTGAAAAAAACCTTTGCAAGAAACATCTAGGCTGACTTTTGACCTCTGCCTTAGTATTGGTTTAACCTGACTAACGTGATCCAGAGTTAACCACCATGGAAGTCTTAATTACATAGCACCTGTGGGAGTTGCTTAGCTGCCCAGGATCAGATAAATAGGGCCAGCATTCCAGCTGCAGAGAGCTGCAAGGGAAGGGGCATGGCCTTCCCTGCAGGGGGCAGCTCTGTATGATATCCACCTCCCAAGTTCTGATTGGCCAGCTGGGGCTGGAGGGCAGCTGGTCAGGGTATACTCTCCCAGCACAGTCCTGCCTCCTCCCCCTTTCCATCACCTGCACCCACTCCCACAGACCCTTGCTCACTCCTCTTCCGGCCTGCCACAGGGTCCACCCACTTTACACCTGGTCACAAACTGCTGGTTTGGTGGTGTATGTGCTATGAGTCTCCTGGGATGTTAACTCCACAGGAACAGGGCTGTATCCTTGTCTGGACCAGTGACGTGAGGGGAGGATGAGCAACTGGCAGGTGTTGGCTTCATCTCTGAGAATCAGGGAAGCTGGACCTTCAGTGGAGTCACTGAGGCATGCCTGGGGTCACAGGACTAGAGTCCCCAGGTCTAGGCTCAGGGAAAAAGGGGGCCCAGAGGATGTCAGAGTGAAGTGTCCACCCAGGGCAGGACTACTGGCCAAGTTGATGAAGACTGGGGGTGTGTAGAGGAGTGGGATGCAGGGCTGAGGCAGAGGGAGACAAAGGATTCATCCCCCCACCCCCACCCCCACTGTGGATGACATAATCTGCCCCTGAGGTCAGAGCCTCATACAAGATGACTTGCTCCAGAGGATGTGGCAGGCCAGGAGTCTGCCTGCCGGTTACTGTGCCAAGTGAAGTGTCGGGTTGGGAGACTGAGGTCAGCAGACCAAGTGGATGAACAGTGCAGTAGTGATGGCTACAGGGGAGATGGAGGGCCAGAAGGAAGGTCCTTGTGTGAACCCGGTGTAGACACAGGGCTAGAAGGGCCCTGCAGAAAGAGGCATTTCCTAACGTGTGTCAGAACATGTTCCAGCTGACAGGCTCCATTGCAGTGGCTTCCGGCCCCTGTCAAGGTCTGGCCTCAGATTTGGATCCTGGCCAACCTTCCTGGTTTCCATATCTTGGTCAGAATGCTGCTTAGAGGCGAGGGTCAGAGTTGGCCTTCTTTGTAGCAGCCCCGTGGGAACCTAGAGCAGGCTCTTAGTCCAGGTCAAGCAGGAAGGTCACATGTAGCCAGCCTCTCACCCAGCCTGCATCCCAGGCCAGCCCCCGTGTTGCTTGTGATAAAGAAGCCCCATGTGACTCTAACCCTCGGTGGCTGCAGTCACTGCAAGCCCTCAGCTTTCCCCTCCCCCTTCAGACCTGTGGAAGTGGCTACCCTGTTGAGCTCTGTGTGAAGTACTGCCCCTCAGAGCTGAGCACGGAGGAAATGGCAACTGTTTAATGCTGGGAAGTCAGGAGTGGCTCGCAGCAGCAGTAACTATAGCAAAACCCGACTCCTGCTGATCTCCACCTTATCTGGGCCACTGACATTATTAACCAGGAGCCAGACCCAGCAGGGAGCCGGTGGCCTGGGAGCTCAGGCCAGAGTACCTGCTTATCTATCTTCCAGAGACTTGGAGGGAGCCTGCACGGTGGGGAAAAGGACCCAAGCTTGGGATACACCCAGCCACTGTCCCCACCTCCCACAGTCTGTCTCCTACATTCATTAAACAGGAAGCAGGAGGCTCGGAATATGCTGATGACTCAAACGGGTAGAGACACAATGGCAAGCTGGGCCTCTGGCTCCCCGCCCCTGCTGTGTTAGCTTGCTTGCTCCTGTGATGTGGTGTGTGTGCGCAGCCCTCTGGAGCCAACCTTTTGAGGACGTGGGTCTGTGCAGCATGACAGATGTTTTCTCCCAAGAGAGTCCCTCTGAGGCCTAGCTTTTGCTCTCCAGGGAAGGGGCACTCCCCTGTTCACTGTGTCCTCTTACCACAGGGCTCACTGATGTGCCTCTGTCTCCCTTCTCCCCTATCACTTGCACATCACTATTCCTACTTAGCTGCCCTGCCTTACTTCCTGCCCCACCCATGGGTCCTACAGGGATCTCAGAGCCTCACTCTGACCACACCAGGCCTTTCAGATTCTGTGGTGAAGGCCATCCAGATTGGCCTCTGCCTTCTCTCTTGACCTAAGCCTGTCTTTAGTTTAGTTACAAGTCAAACTTCAACTTGATTGACAGCTGGTAGATGCAACCTCAACACAAATTAAGGTCTACAGTGTTCTAGAGTCTAGAACCAAGCCACAGCATCTGTGTTCACTGATGTTGAGATGCCCTGTTCTCTCACTCATGTTCTTTTGTGCTCCAGGGAATGAGGCGGGCTCCTACATTTGCAGGTGCCACGACATAGCTGAGGTTTTGAGGTCCCTGTTGGTGTCCACAGTGACAAAGGTAGCTGGGGTAGCTCAGCAGGAATGGTGATGTCCAGGTCTCTGCTGATCTGCCAGGCACTGTTCTTCTGTCTTTCTTTACCTATCACATCTTTGGCTTTGAAAGAGGACTGCCAAGTTTCTTCAGGGAAGTCCCTGAGTTTGATGGCTTGGTGGCGTTCTCTTACTCCTGCGCTGGAGTTGTGGGCTTTGAGAAACCACAGGGGTGAAGTAGACTGACTCCTCTTGTATCTTCTCAGGCATTCATGACACCATCAAAAACACTCCCCCATTGTATAGCAATAGCCATTTATCTCAAGAGCACCTTGGTTATGCGATATGTTACCACTAGGGGGAGCTAGGGGAGGGTTTTCAAGAACACAACACTGTGTGTGAGTCTTCAGTAATAAGGCTACAACTATTTTCAAAATAGTTTAAAAGTCCAAGATGCTATAAATTCTTACTGCACGTTCATCTTTTCTGTAGTACAAACTCACTATATACTGGTTTTTACCTCCCAGAGACCTGTAGAGTGGACAACCCTGGGGAAGGAGTTGTGGTACCCTCCAGGGTTTACTTGGATGTCAGCATGTAATGCCTCTCACTATTTTGTTTGTCATACATAGGATATAAAGTGTAGCTGTCTCCCTGGTGGAGGAGGGAATCTGCAGGTCCGTCGGTATCCATGTGTATGAAGCCCAGGGAATGGCAGGGTTGATGCCGCGACTCCGAGTCTTTTGCTAAGCATTTGTTTTCCTTATCTTCAACCCTGTTTCCTGAACAGGACACTTCTTAATCCACTTGCTCATTTTGTTAGGGTTAGTCTAATTAAATCCAGAGATGATAATCCACAAATCCACTTATGGGCCATGTGAAAGAAGATGAGCCTGGGAGAGGCCAGCCCGATTCTGTCAAATTTCCCTGTGAAGAGACGGAGCTGCCTGACGAGGGAATTGAACTTTTGTATGCCCTTATATGCCTACCTGTTTTTCTTTTGGGGGAGACACACAATAGGAATTCTAATATTTTTTTCTCATACCCTGTGGTAGGTGTAAAGCTTCTAGTGTGTTCTTGTAGCATAATTGCTATGACTGGGCCTGCATGGAGAGTTGACACTCCTAAGCTACACTGTGTGGGGCTCATAGCCTGGTTGATCAGGGAAGCAGGTATGAAGTTAGAGTGAGGTCAGAGATGTGTCCAGACACTGAAAATCTCAATTTTTTGGGGCGAGGGGGTTGTAGACAGGGTTTCTCTGTGTAACAGCCTTGATGTCCTGGAACTCTCTTTGTAGACCAGGCTGGCCTTGAACTCACAGAGATCCTCCTGCCTCTGCCTCCTGAGTGGAGTGCTGGGATTAAAGGCATGAACCACCAAAATCTTAAATCTTTAGACCAGCAAGAGTAAGGACCACTCCCTCCCTATTCTGTGCCTGCATGCCCCAGGGCACATAGCCTTGTGACCCCCAATCCTGCACTTCTTAAGGTAGTCACATAGCCTAGAACCTGGAATGCTTATCTATGCAAAGGTACCCCAATACCATAAGCCCCAACCAATAAGGTAAACCCACCCTGGAGATCCCTTCCCATTTCCCGAGGTTCATATAGTCCTTGTTCACCCTGGAATAAAAACACATAAGCTGTTTCACTGAATACCATTTGAGAGAACTGTTTTCTAAAAGAGCTGTAACACAAAGATCTTCCAGACTCCGATTTATCCTTCCCAGGCCAGTGTGCCAAGGGAGGAGGTGAAACTCAGGACCACAACATTGTGCCATCTCACCTGACCAGGAGAGAGGTGTCTCCCATATGCTGCCTGCTGTCTTGCCCTGTAAGCCTGGCATGAATGTTCAGGTATGTCAGGCCTCAACTGGTCCATGGCCTACACCAAACACAGTGTAGGTCAAAGGGCAGAAGCTGCCACCAGGGGCCTCAGGGGATGAGAACCGATCTCGGCTTCGTGTTGCCCAGCACTGTTGTGTCGACAGACATGGAGATGTTCACTGAAGGAGAGGACCAAGGGTTGGATTTATTCAGCGACTGGAAGACACCCCACCATGCCTAGCCCTGGACCTGCCAAGTTGCACATCTGTTTCTTTTTAGTACCCAAGGCCGTTCCTTGCACCCCCAGTTTGTTGTCTTCTGCACCCAGACTTCCCTTCTAGACCTGTCTCCCCCAGAATTCATGGCGTTCCCTGCTTACAAGCCTTCCACAGGCACTGAATTCCTGGCTGGCCATTGTGTCCCTGTGCAGCAGCCAGTGTGGTTCCCTGTGATGTTAATCTTCTTTCGATATGCCTGGATTTAGAATCACCACAGGAACACACTCTGGCCAGTCTCTGAGGTGTTCCCAGAGTTCAGCTGAGGAGGGGAAAACCCACCCTGAATGTGGGGTGGGGTGGTGGTCCTGGACTGAGGAAAAGCAGAAAGTGAGCTGAGCACCAGCATTCATCTCTCCCTGCTTCCCAACTGTGGGTACACCCAGAGCAGCTTGTTCCAGCCGCCAGGACTTCCCACCATGATGGGCTGCTCCCTCAGACTGTGAGACCACAACAAACCTTTCCTTCCTTAACCTGCTACTTGTCAGATCAAGGCAGTGAGAAGGGTACCTAACTCACAGTTCTCCTTTATCCCCGTACTGTACCCTTGACTCTTGGCAGCCTTTGCCTGCGTTTTGGAGGCTCCCCTCCACTCCTGTAGCCTCCCCTGATCAAATGCTCCCTCTTCAGACACTGGCCCTAGGTTAAGGTCTCTTGGGATACAATGTGCCTATAAAAGTCCCAGGGTCACTCACTGAATGTGTTACTGCATGCCTTTAATCCCAGCACTTGGAAGACAGGTAGGCAGATCTCTGTGATTGTGTGTGTGTACGTGCACACATGTGTAGTCCCAGGGCCTTAGAATGTGCTTCTTTCTCTACAGTGCCCCCAAACATTCACGCCATATTTGCTGAAGGTGTCAGTGGAACATAGGAGCAGACAGCATTTTCAGTGTCCCCAGAAAGAGAGATAAAATACCACACAAACGCTGGCTGGGCCCTGGAGTGAAGATGGTCTCTATTCTTCTAGATGATGGGGGGGGGGGGGGGAGGGAAGGACCAGGCGGAAAGCATTGTGAGGATGTGGTTCTCCTCGGCGTCCTATTGTCCTTGCCCTGCCCTGGGGGTCCTTTTGAGCTCTGGTGCAGCCAGAGAGGCCCCTCCCTTCTCTGCACAGTAGCAGGCATCTGTGGCGCACCTGTGCCTGTGTTTGTGTGAATCCAAGCCTCCTGTCTTCTTGCTGAGTCTGTCTGGGTGGTGGGGGGTGTTTGTACACAGAAGCCTGGGATTGTTTGGGTGTACTCTAATGGTGTGAGTGTTCTGGAGGGGCCTGGTGCCTGGCTCTGCCATTGTCTGCTTCTGCCTGCCGCTGCTCATCCTATGGGTTTGTGTGCCCAGCTGTCTGCAGGGCTGTGGGAGAGGGGACACTCAAGCCCACCGGCCCCAGCCCTACCCCCTACTCTGCCTGCCAATCTGAGTTCTCATCACCTAGCAACTGGGGACTCCAGTCAATGGTAGCCTCTTAGGAAAAGAAAAAAAAAAGGTGTTTTCTTGAGCTTAGAGGGGGAGGGAAATGTGGAGAGGTGGAGGAGGGGAATTGAAATTGCTGCTCTGAGTCCATGTCATCCCAGCAGACCTGTCTGCTGCTTTGTCTTCTTAGTAAATCCTTTTTAGCTTCCCAGGTGGGCAGAGGGTCTCTGAGGTTCCAAGTCCTCAGACATGATTACTTTTCCCACAGAAGTTGCTCCCACTGGCCGAGGAGCATGGAGAGGTGGGTCAGTGCTCCCAGGAATGGGAAGGAGGCAGCTGAAGTGCCCCTGGATGGTTTTCTATGGCTCATTACTTTCTTCTGGGGCTCCAGACTCCTCTCCGATGCTCTCCTGCTCCATGGTGTTCTAGGCCAACAGACTGGACTATTCGGGCTGGTGCACAAGATCCCCCTCCTGGCCTGTGCTCCTTATGACTACCTTGTTTGGTTGGTGGTACTGACTCCTCTCAGGGTGTTCCTACCGCTTGCTTAGTGACTTCTAAGTTCTCCATCTCACTCACCCTGGGATCTAAGAATAGCCAGACTTGGTTAGCACTTGCTGCATGCATGCCAAGCTCTGTGCTGAGTCCTTGGAGTGTTTCGGCTCACTCTAAGCTGGAGCGAGCACACAGCGAGGAGGAAGGAGCGGCTCCATTTTACACTGGAGGCAGAAGAGTCGAGTGCCAGGCCCACGGTTACAGAGGATGCCTGACACCTTGTATGTAAGAGTGGCTCTGGAAATTTTCTAGAAAGAATGGAGGGGCACAGAATCTCTGTATTGGCCAGAAAGGCTTTGGTCCCTTCCTGCCCACGGCCCTGCTGAAGCGTTTCTTGTGGAGTCCACCTGTGGAACCCCCGGGCTCTGCTGGCAGGGTGGCAGCCGAGGTTTAACTTTAAGGATGTCTGGATTCCCAGCTTCTCGTGCTCTCATCCTGGAGAGGGTCTGCACCTGTGAACCCACAGAAAACAAGTGCCTGTTCCCCAACTTTTGTCATCTATGTGCTGGTGTCTGTCAGGACAAAGAAAGACGAGCCAGCGCCAAGCTCAAGGTTCCCACAAGCCTGTGTGAAACTGAGAGGAGCCAGCGTGCTGATGCTCAGTGACACGATGTATAATGAGACAGACTCAGGCCTGTGTCCCAGTCATCCTCCTGGCTGTGAAGCCCCTATGGCCAGGACTGTCAGGAGTCAGTCTAAAGTTTACCACGCCTGCAGGGATGGATCTCATGGTTGATTTTGCATGTGAGCTTCAGCTGTGTCAGAATGAAATCAATGCCATTGTCCCTGCTGGACCTTTCTCCAAGGGAACAAGTTCCTGATACCCTGAGTGAGCCCCAGACCAAAGGCCTCCTAGGGGAAGTAGAGCCATCTGGTGGGAGGGGACCGCTGCCAGTGGGGAGGGTGGCACAGAGGACCTCTGTGCTGCAAGCAGCCTTCCTGGGGCTGGAGGCTGTGAGGAGGAGGAGGAGGAGGAGGAGGCAGATTTGGTCCAGACTGACAGGGTAATGCCTCTAGCCTGGCCCAGATCCCCACAGGCCTTGCCACCAACTCAGGGTATCCCTTTCTAGTTCTTCAGGAAGCTTCTCTCCAGCGCAGATAGTCACGGGGGTGGGGGGTGGGGCAGGTGATGAATGATATAGGAGAGGCGAGGGCTCTGCCGTGGTGCAGGGACACAGGGAGGCTCTTGGAGGGCCTTCTTCTTTACAGTCTCCCTTGCTCTCCCCCCACTCCCTGTTTGCTTTCCCTGGAGGCACTTTTGAAACACTTCACGGGCACCTGAATCTTTGTAGTGGGGTTGGCTTCTAGGATATCCTTCTGGCGACAGGCCAGTGATAGGAGTGAGAGACGACGCTCTGAGCAGAAGTGGCAGCCAGTGAAGAGGAACCAGGATCGACTGGAGAAACCAGGGTTGAGCTGCTGGCTGAGCTCATTCTTCAAGGCCCTGGCCAGAGCCCAGTGGGAAGCGGTAATATGTAGCTTGGCAAAGTCAGGCAAGGGGAAGAGAGAACTTACCCACTTACCCACGTCATGGGCTAGCAGTCTGCAAACACAGTCTCTCCACCTTTAGAATGCTGAATTCCGAATACCTGCTGTGTGTCTGTGGGAGCTGATTAGAACAAGTATTCCTGGAGCCAGTTTCCAGAGGAAAAGAGGAGCTGCCTGCAGGAAGCTATTTAGGGAGGGGACTTGGGATTTGGAGGTGAGCAGCAGAATCCTGGTGACTCCCCTGGGTATTCCTGCAGGATTGTCCCTAATTCCAGGTCTGTGAGCCCCACACCAGCCAGTTGTTGAATGGGACAGGCTCCTTCTGATGTCCCTTCCTCCCTGAGAGAAACATGAACTAGCCGGGTGGCTGGCATTGGTTGAAGCTCCTTCCCAAGAACCCAGTGGCAGCCATCAATATTCCCATTTGCGCCGGGCGGTGGTGGCCCACGCCTTAATCCCAGCACTTTGGAGGCAGAGGCAGGCAGATCTCTGTGAGTTCGAGGCCAGCCTGATCTACAAAGCAAGTCCAGGACAGCCAGAGCTGTTATACAGAGAAACCCTGTTTTGAACACCCCCCCAAAACTGAGATTCTAACTTACTTTTCTCTCAATGTTTGCTGCAGAGCAGGGGTGGAGGGTGCTGGCAAGGGGACAGAAGGGGCCCTCAGCACAGTATCCTTATTGCCCCCATACCTTTACCCCTCCACACAGACACTGCAGCTGTGTCTCATGGGCACCCACACTTATCCCAGCCTGGGAACAACCTCTTATGGTTCTTTCTGCCCCCAGCCTTCCCCTTGGCTATTTCTTGCTCTCTGGTTAGGCTCAAATGTTCCCTCCTCTTTTAGCCCTGACTGAACCCTGTCTTTCAGGATGTGTCCTATCAATACTACGCCGCCCTTGGAGCATCTGAGAGGATATCACTGGGTAACATATGTGGTGAGGGTGGGCACTTGTCTGCTTTGCACACCCTGTCCTCCCAGCACCTTCCTCAGTGCAGAGCGCAAGGGAGGTATTGGGAGGATATGAGTGAGATGATGGAATGAATATACAATGAGTTAAAAAAAAAAGATAAAAATATCCCTAACCTCAGGCAGAAAGAGCTCAGAACTCAGGCCTGCCAAAGATAGCCAGAGCTGTGGATATTTGAAGAATGGTGACATCTTCCTTTCAGCCTCTCTATGGAGGTGGAGCAGAGCTAACTCAGTTTCCCCAAAGAAATAAGCAGAGCAGTGAGCTGCCCTACCCACCCTAGGGACATCTCAGAGTGTCTGGGAAGTAGGTGCAGGGGAGCAGTGGTGGTTGGTCTCTTCTGAGGGTGACTTTCTTTTTCTGGTAGATGCCATCTCCCTGTGTGGGTTCTCAACCCACATCTTACCCCTGTGTGTGTCTATATTGTCTCCTCTTCATAAGAATGCCAGCCAGTGGCTTAGGATCACCTGAAAGCTTTGTTTTCACTTAATCATTTCCTTAAAGGCTATCTCTCAGTGCTGTCCCATCCTGAAATTATTGGGGGAGGGAGGAGTTTATCATGTGAATTTTGGGGTACACAATTCATATGTAAGATGAGAGACAGGTTGTCTCCAAAAAGCCTGACACCCCCCCCCCATTGTTTTTGAGAATTCTGGCAATTACAACTCAAAGGCACGCTTTTAAAGAACTGGTGTGTATTTTGAATGTTACTCTAACAAGCCAATCTCTTAAAGACACTTCACACAAATAATGCACCGTGACTGTGCCAATCACAAGAAAATCCCGATTTTATTCACAAAGCATTCATTTATCGCCTCAAGGACTCTGGGTCTGGCCAAGGGACATGACTTTTAAGTTTTGAGTTGAGCAGCTTCATCCTTCATCTTACCGTGCATCTCCATGTTCAGGATGGAACAGTCTAAGCTGCTGGCTCCGCAGGCTGGGTGCTACAGGCACATGGCTGCAGAACCCCCTGCTTCCTCCCCACAGCCCTCAAAGCCTTGCATGGTGGGCGGGGAGCCAGGCCCCGCTTGGGTAGCGTCACCATGGCAACCTCTCCCTACTAGTTCCTCTTGGAGACCCGGGCATCTGTGGCCATGGTGACTGGTCCCCTCCACTGGCACATCTGCATAGCAACCAGAGAGGGCGCGGATTGCAGCTGGGCCCCCGCTTCAGGAAGGCAGGTACTTCTCAGCTCTCTGTAGGCCATTA
The DNA here is from genome assembly GCA_907164525.1 of Lophiomys imhausi. NCBI lineage: Eukaryota > Metazoa > Chordata > Mammalia > Rodentia > Muridae > Lophiomys > Lophiomys imhausi. The sequence goes on along the minus strand of CAJQZJ010034271.1, from coordinate 1,139,850 downwards.
TGGAGAGGAGAGGGGGCCCCCTCCATGGGGAAGACGGACAAAGGACCCTGACAAAAGACTTGAAGGCACGAGTGGCTAATAAACCCAGAACATTCCTAGCACAACCATAAGGTGCTTAAAAACAACAACTGTGTGATTGGCAGATGAGGAAAAGAACAAGCTAAGCTGAGGGCAGGTGGGGTGGGGCCTTGGGGAGGGAGTGCTGGGACCCGTGCAGGGAAGGGGGCATGGCTCTTTCTTCAAGTCTGGGGGCAGGTTTTAGTACATTTTTTGCTAGGTCAATTTGGCAATGTGTTTCAGAAAAGCCTTTACATGCTTGTGTCTTTTGAACCATCAATTCCGGATCTAGTAATTTATTCCAAGGTAGTAATTAAGCAAGCAAAGACTTGGCTATGCGTGTGTTCCCTGTAGGGACAATTATAATAGCAAAAGTTTAAAACAACCACGAGGTGGGGGGCTTAAATCATCTTTCTTTGTGTTCGTACAAGGGAAGGCTATGTAGCGTTAGAGTGCTGTAGAAGACCCATGAGTGGTATTTTCAATACTGTAAGTGCAACAGGTTCTGACAGGTGGTCAAGGTACAGCAGTTCATGGGGACCCTCCCTACACCTCCAGTCCTCAGCGCTCTCTGCACCCACATAAGGGAACAGCATCCACCCTTCCCGGAGGGCACCTGAAGTTTCTATGCAGGCAGTGCTGCAGGCCACACAGGGTGCTGGAATCCAGGCTGGCTCTGACGTACCATCAACACAGGTGTGAGAACCCTGTGAGCTGGGGACAGCCTTATTCAGAGAGTCTGCGGTTAGGTCCAGTCACTGCTACACTGGTCAGCCCACCCCAGGTCACTGTGCTCAGACCAGGTATTGATGGTGGTAGGAAGGGTTGCAGTTGTGGTCAGAGCAGGATCTGGAACAGCAAAAAAAAAAAAAACCCCTCAGTTTCTGCCCCACCCCACCCCTAGCCTTTCTCTGGTCTGCTGAGAGTTGATGGGGAGGAAAGAGGGGCAAAGCCCCTGGGATTGAGAACCTGCCTCAGTTTCCACAAACTCTCCACTGAATGATCCTTATTCTTTCATTTGTGTGCACCCAGCCAATCAGGACTCACCTGGGTCTATAGAAACCCTGTGTACAACATCCTGCTAGTCGGACTTTCTGGACTAGCTGT
>CAJQZJ010034271.1:1118943-1138676 GCA_907164525.1 Lophiomys imhausi | reverse complement strand
TGTGTGGAGGAGGGGCAAGATAAGAATCTGACAGGAGAATCAGCTGTCAACTGTGTAGCGATCCAGCTGAGTCTAGAAAATGGGCTGTTAAGGATTGAAATCATTTTCAAGGCCACACAAAGTCCCAATATGGGAACACTATTTGCAAGAAAAAAAAAAATGACTTCAGCATGAAGTGTTTGTAAAATAAATAAATAAATAAATAAACTTGTTTAAACTGGGGTGAGATCCCATAAAATTTCTTTCTTTCTTTCTTTATTTTTTTTGGTTTTTCGAGACAGGGTTTCTCTGTGTAACAGCTCTGGCTGTCCTGGACTCTCTTTGTAGACCAGGCTGGCCTTGAACTCACAGTGATCTGCCTGCCTCTGCCTCCCAAGTGCTGGAATTAAAGGCGTGCGCCACCACATCCGGCCCATAAAATTTCTGTTTAATCTTATTAACTGCATGGCTCACCAGTGTGAAGCACACAGAGCCCTGCAGCCACCCCATTCTCCCAACTGAAGCTCTGATCCTGTTAAGTATTAACTCTCCATTGTCTCCCAGGCCCTGGAACCCACCATGCTACTTGTGTGTGTGTGTACGTGTAAGTGTGTATGAAGGTGTGAATGTGTTTGTATGAACCCGAGGCTCTAGGGAAAACATACTTGTGGAGTCACATGGTACTTGTCCTCTTGTGACTGGTTTTGAGAATAATTTATTTGGGGCATGTGTGTGTATGTATGTGTATATGTGTGAGTGTGTATATGTATGTGTATATGTGTGAGTGTGTATATGTGTATGAATGTGCTTGTATGTGTGTGTATGTGAGTGTGTATATGTATATGAGTATGTGTATGTGTGTTTGTGTGTATTTGTGTGAGTGTGTGTGAATGTGTGTGTATGTGTGCATGTATGTGTGCATACATGTGTGACTGACTATGTGTGTGAATGTGTGTGTATATATATATGTGTGTACATGTGTGAGTGTGCATATGTGTGTGTGTGTGTGTAGGCCAGAGGTTGCCATCAGGTGTCTTCTTCTGTCACCTTCCACCTTATTTTTTTGAGAGGAGACCTCCTGCTGAACCTAGAGCCTACCAATGCCTCTAGATGAGCTGGTCAACTAGCCATAGGATCTCCTTCTGTCTGCATCCCTACTGTTCTGATTATAGGCACTCAGCACTGTGTACAGGTTCACACACACACACACACACACACACATATACATTTAATGTGGGTGGTAGGGACTGAACTCAAGTTATCCCTGTCAATCCACTTGTACTGGAATAAACTAACTCAGCAAGCACTTTACTGACTAAAAAAACACAGTGGAAAGCAGTCTAGGAAGACAGTCACGATCAGCCTCTGGACTCCACATATGTGTAAGCACACATACACATGTGCATATACAGACATGCAAATACACACTTGTAAACAATGTGGTTGATAGATACATTAATTTTATTTTCTCCACTTTTTTCCCCTCCTTCCTAAATACTCCATAATAAACATGTGCCAACCTTTGAAATAGGAAGAAAAACCCCAACAAATGACATTTAAAAAGTGTCAGTATCTGGAAGCACAGGCCTATGTGGCCAACGAGAGGGAACTCACTCACTCTGTGACATAAATTCTTAGGTTCCAAAGGGGTTCACAGCTCTGTGAATAAAACAAGCACTCGATAAATATTTGCTGAATCAATTAATAAATGAATTTGCTCTGGGGTTTCTTTGTGTGACAGGCTCCCTGGTGCATTGGGAATGAAATCAATTTACAAAACTGCAATTTGCACCCTGTGCCGAGCTGCTGCGTGAAGCAAAGGCCAGACAGGCAGATAGGCCCAATGCCTGTTCTCTTGCTGTGCCACCTTGGCCCTTTGCCCTTTGCCTTGTGCCCAAACTTAGGTCCATTTCAGTGAAAGAGGACCAAATTGCCTGCTGCCTCAGCACTTTAGTGTTCGTGTGGCACTTTTTAAAAGTGTAGGGCTGCGGCCAAGAGTAACAACAGAAGGCTAACAATCAGGTGGATAGGGCCAGGTGTGGTGGCGCACATCTGCCATCCTAGGACTCTGAGGTGGAGGCAGGGAGAATCAGGAGCTAGGTCATCCTCAGCTACATAGTGAGGCCAGGTTGAACTACATAAGACCGAGTCTCAAGGGAAAAGAATTCAAGTGACTGAAAATGTTGAGGCTTGTATAAGTACCTTTGCATCAATGTGATTAAATACCCAGGATAATCAGCTGTCAAACAGGAGAGGTGGGGCTGCTAAGACGGCTCAGTGGTAAAGACACTTGCTTCTCAGGTCAAGCCTGGTGACCTGAATTTGACTCCTGGTGGAAGGAAAGAATGGAGTTGTCCACTGATTTCCATACATGTGCTTTAGTACACGTGTGCACACACATAAAAGAAAAGTTAATTTAAAAATAATTTTAAGGAAGAAAGGCTTGTTCTGGCTCACAGTTTTAGGGCCCTCAGTCCGCAGCTGGTTGACTTGTTGCTTTTGGATCTGACGGGGCAGCACATGATGGTGGGATCGTGTGGTGGAGGAAGCTGCCCATGTCATCGTTCCTGGGAGGCAAAGAGAAAGAGGATGGGGGCTGGAGAGATGCTCAGACGTTAAGAGCACTTGTTGCTCTTACAGCGGACCTGGATTCAGCACCCCATGGTGGCTCACAACCATCAGTAACCATCTAGTTGCAGGAAGTCTAAATGTCTTCTTCTGAACTCCTCAGGCACCAGGCTTGCATGTGGTGCACAGGCAAAGCACTCTTACACAGCAAGAGAAGCAAAGGAGAAGGAGGAAGGACCAGTGTCCTAACATCCCCTTCAAACACACACTGCCATCTCTTAAAGGCAACACCACTTCTTAATAGTGTCATAGGCTGGTGACCAATCTCTTGGCACATGGCCTTCAGCAGACACTTCTTCAAACAAGAACAGAATTGAAAGAAACGAGTGGTTCAAGGCCAGCCCAGACTACCTAAAATCCTGTCTCAAAAACAAGCAAACAAAAGGGAGGAAAAAAAAAACTGAACAGGCATTTAGTCTGTCTCCTCTTTGCTTGGTACCATGAATAGCAGTCCATTTGTGAGACCACATCTGTGTGCAGCTGCATTTTGCTTGGATTTTTTGCTGTAGGACTTACTGAGATAAGTAAGTTCTGCTTTTCTGTTGGTAGGTCCACAGCTTGTGCTTACTTTGAGGTTCTAAAGACCATTCTCATCCCTGTCCTGGATGCAGGGCCCATGATGGGCATCCTGGGCCCATATTTTGATTTTATCCCCTTCTCATGGGCATGTAAAGACACTTCACCTTGGCTTATCCTTGAGTACACAAGGTTACTGAAGGGTCCCTGTAGCTTTTCCTGCACTTGATAGCCAGTTGGATAAATCTGTAGAGTTTCTGCTCAAGTCTTGTGGTTTCTGTCTTTCTTTCTACTAGAGTTCTGTGTGTTCTCTAGACATGAGACTTTTATCTGCAATATTTATTAGTGTGTAATTATTAATGTTAGCATCTGTTATACACAATCCTATGGTATTAACAACAGCATCTGTTAGATATGTTGCTGTTATCTTTTCCCTATGCTGTGCTCTACCTATTGCTGCCTTTTGATATATAGACTTTCTCTTTTTCAATTTAGTTCAACTTTTCTGAAAGGGAATTTATTTTAAAATTCCAATACATATTCCACATAATGAATTATCTGCAGGAAGTGTGATCTCCATATGTATTTTAAAGATTCTTTATTTTCCTATGTCTCCGTGTGTGGTGTAGTGACATGGGTATCACCAATTTGGCTAGTCTAGCTGATTAGTGACCTCAGGCTTACTCATGGTTGCCGCCTCTATTTGGCCTTTAACGAGAGGTTCTGGCCTGCCTATTATGGCAAGAAAAAGAAATGAAAGATGTAAAGAATGGAAAACCACTAAAACTGGGATTATCTGTAGATTGTGTTATAATGGCTAATCAAGTCAGAGGAACTGTGAGACAGATGATCCGCGTGAGTCCCAGGTCAGTAGGCAAAATGCCTTTGAACATCTGAACAAATAAATGCAAGGCAAAAATGCTTGAAAGAGTCTATTTACACTGACTTAAATATATGTCAAAGACCTAGGAATAAAAAAAAAAAAACCAAATAGAGCTGTCTTAAATAGAGCTGGGTGTGGTAGCACACACCTTTGATCCTAGGACTTGGGAGGCAGAGGCAACTGGATCTCTGTGAGTTCAAGGCCAGCCTGGTCTACATAGCAAGTTCCAGGCCAACCACGGTTACATTGTGTCCAGAACTAGGCTGATCCAAGGCCTTCTCAGAGGCCCTAGTGAAAAGACAAAAGGGAGTCATTTCTGTCCTTACTCAGGGGCAGACTTGGCAAGTTCAGGTCTGGGAGTGGGGCCAAAGCTTAGAAGGAGTTGAGGTTTTGGTTCCAAGTCTCTTCCCCACTGAAGAGACTGGAGTTGTCAGTCCCACGGCCACTGTGTGGTGGATCTCAGACACACCTGAGGTGTCCTGTCCCGCTTGTGCAAAATTGCTTGGTTAGCTTCCTGCTGACTTCACCCCATTTATATAGTTTTCTGGTGACTTTAGCTCATTTCTTCCCTAAAAACTGTATATAAAAATGCTGCATTTCTTAATAAACTTGTTTGGCATAAGTCATCAACTTGTCTAAGACCTTCTGGTCCCAACTTTTCTATCTTCTCTATTTTCTCATCCCTAGTGCCCCTTAGCATCCTGTCACTAAAGAATGACCTGATGGTCTGGGTCAGCATAGTAAGACCCTCTCAAAAAACAAACAAACAAACAAACAAACAAACAAACAAACAAACCCAAAACGATCCAGTTACTCCATACACAAAAATAACCAGCCCCAGGTGGAATCAAGATCTAAATGTGAAAGACAAAACAATACATCCTAATGCATCTGGAGCCATAGTTCATTTGCTGCATGCCTGTCTGGCACGATGAAACCGTAGGTTCAGGCTCTGCTGCATAAACTGGGTGTGATGTCCACACCTGAAATCTCAGCATGAGTGATGTGGAAGGAAACAGGAAGACTGAAGGTTCAAGGTCATCTTCAACTATATATTGAATTGAAGTCAGCCTGAAACACATAAGATCCTGACTGGGAGCTGAGGGAGGAGGTTAACACTTAAAAACACTAAAACTTTCAAAATATGTCTAGGAAAGTATGGGGATGTGTCATAGTTGGTAAAATGCTTGCAGTGCATGCACTAGGACCTAAGTTCAGATCCCTATCATCCATGGACAGGTCAGGTGTGGTGGGACACACCTACAATCCCAGTGTTGAGGACGTGGCCAGGCCCGGGATCCATGGGACTTGCTAGCTAGCTAGTGTAGATGAATCTATGATGTGGGAGTATGTAGAGAGTCCCTGCCTAAAAAGAAATGGTGAGGCCTAATTGAGGAAGACCCCTCAGGTTCACCTCTGGCCTCTACACACATGCCTACCTACTGCTCCATGAACATGTACACACATACCCTCTCCTACACACACCAAAAGTGTGCCCTGAAGGTGTATTAGAATGGATATTTTACATCTGGGGAAGACTATGTTTTCTACCTCATTCTGTTAATGATTTCTAGATGTAGAGACAACCTTTATTTTTTGGACTAAGTTTGAATCAGCATGAACAGATCATATTCATTTGGATTAAATTTATTGGATTCAATTGGGTAATATTTAATTCTGGATTTTTCCATTTATTTTTTTCAAGTGATATTTCCTTTCTCATAATGTCTTTATTGGATTTTGGTATCAAGGATAGTCTGGCCTCATAAAGCAATTTGTGAAGCGTCCCCTCTCTTTCTCTTCTCTAAGTCAAATTTCTAATTTGCTGGTGAAGCCACCCGAATCTTGAGTTTCCTTTGTGAAAAGATGTTAAATTATGATTTTAGTTTCTATAATAGTTTCTTTGAAAGTTATGAAACCTTTAATAGTCTATATTTCTTCTTGTGCCAGATATGGTAAGTTGTCCTTTTCTTTCATAGAAAATTTCACATATGTAGGCATAAAAATTTATTCAGAGTGTCTCAAGTTTTTACTGTAGTCAGAGTCCTTAACAGTGTTCTCTTTGGTGTTCTGAGACAAAGCTATGAGTAGCCCAGGCTGGCCTTGATCTCCTGCCTCCAGGCTCCCAACTGTCAGTTGGCAGATGTGTGCCACCATACTCACTTCTCTCTCTTTAAGAAGGATTTATTTTTATTTTTGATTGTGCATGTGTGCGCGCATGTGTGTATGTGTGCATGTGTGTGAAGGTGACCTTGGAGACAAAAGGGTATTGGATCCCCCCATACTGGAGTTACAGGTGGTTGTGAGCCACCTTATATGGGTGCTGAGAACCAAACTCGGGTCATCTGCACAATCAGCTGGCACTCTTAATCACAGAGCCATCTCTTCAGCCTCTGCACGCCCCTCTGCTTCTCTTTGTATTTCCTCAAACTTTTCAAAGACTGTACACAAACCCCTTTGGCTACATGAACCTCCTCTCTCCTGTGGGTTTTTTCTGCCTTGTCATTTTCTGCTCTCATCTGTATTATTTTCTTCCTATTATTTTTTTCTTGCTTAATAAACTTCAGACCAAGCTTTGAATCTTTCCACTTTCTTCTTTCCTGTGCTATTTGTTTGTTCTGAGTCTTGTAATCCCATGTGAATTTCGGCACCAGCTATTCACTCCTTCAAGAAAACTGGCTGGTACCCTGCTGGAGAGTATGTGAGTGTGTGGGTCCCTCAGAGGGAATTAATGTTCTAACAGCAATGCACCCCAATCCATGAGCATGGATGATCTCTCACTTACTTAGATATTTTACATTTTCTTTAAATATTATTTTGTAGTTTCAAGATTTTTAAAGTCTTATGCTAAGTTTATTTCTTAGAATTTTATTCCTTCTGATTCTCTTATGAACACAATTATCTCCCTTTTCTTCTCTGTTTTACTTTTAAGATAGGAACTTGCTTTGCAGCTTAGTCTGGCCTCAAACTTGTAGTAATCCCCCTGCAGCTGCCTCTTGAATCTTGGGATAATAGGCACATGCCATTACTCTTGGCTTCCAGAATTGTTTTTTTAATTTTATTTTCAGATTGTTCAAAATGTATAACGACAAAATTGAGTTTTGTATATTGATCTTGCATCCATCCTGCAACCTTGCTTAGCTCATATATTGGTTATCATAATTTTGTCAGTTTTTTAAAAAATGGAATTCTCAGGATTTTCTAGGGTAAAACCATCTTCTCTGCAATAGCAATTAGCTTCACTTGTTCCTTTCCAATCTAGATATCTCTATTCCCCTTTCTGTGTCACACTGCCCCAGCTTTAGCTATTAGGATAGTATTGGATAAGAGAATTGGGCCTCCTTGTCTCTGTAATCTCAGGGGAAGAGAACATAAGTGTAATGTTAGCTCAGCCACTTGTTATTTTTCTGGTATGTTAATTTAATTGATTTTCAGATACTGACCTAACTTTGCATTCTTGGAACAAATCTACCTTTGCCATAGTATATAATTTATTTTGAACATGCTTGAATCTGGTTTGTTAGTTTGTTGGTATTTTCTTGAGAATTTCTGATCCTTAGTCATTACAGATATAAATAAGTCTGTCATTGTTTAATTTTTGTATGTTTGAGACAGAGTCTCGTGCAGCCAAGACTGGCTGGCATTGTGCTCTTGAACTTCCTGCTTCTGATTCCTGAGCTCTGGGATTGCAAGTGTGTGCCTCCACAGCTGGCTTGTACTTCTCTTTTCCTGTGCGTCACTCAGGTAATGCTGACCCCACAAAGTGCCCTCTCCTTTCCTGTCATTTTTTCCTCTTTAACTTTTCCTCTTTAGGGCTGGAGAGATGGCTCAGAGGTTAAGAACACTGGCTGTTCTTCCAAAGGTCCTGAGTTCAATTCCCAGCAACCACATGGTGGCTCACAACCATCTACGATGAGATCTGGTGCCCTTTTCTGGAATGAATGTGTACATACAGGCAGAACACTGTATACACAATAAATAATCTTTAAAAAAAAAACAAAACTTTTCCTCTTTAACTGGGGCAATGGTGAAGGTATTTGGATCTAGCTTTTGTATGTTGTTTTGATGATTAACTAATCTATTCAGTGTGTTTATTTATTTATAAATTAGTTCTGTTCTGTGAATATATATGTTTATATATATTAAGTATATTTATATAAATATATAAATTAAATATGTATATAATATATATTTCTTGTAATTTGTATACTTTTTGCTGTATAGTATTGACATATTATTTCTTTTTTTTTTTTTTTAAAGATTTATTTATTATGTATACAGTGTTCTGTCTGCAGGTATATCTGCAGGCCAGAAGAGGGCACCAGATTTCATTATGGATGGTTGTGAGCCACCATGTGGTTGCTGGGAATCGAACTCATGAAGGCATGACCTCTGGAAGAGCAGCCAGTGCTCTTAACCGCTGAGCCATCTCTCCAGCCCGACATATTATTTCTTTATAATCTTCATTACTCTCACGATATTAGTAATTTCACTTCTTTTATTTCTGATTCCAGTAGTCTGAGTCCTCCCTTGTTCTCAAACAATTTAGGCAAAATTTTGTCAACTTTGTTGTTCTTTTCTAAGAAGCTTTGGGCTTCATTGATTTTTCTCTATGGGTTTGTATTCTTTGTTTCACTAATTGCTACTGTAGCCTTTACTGTCCTCTTCCTTCTGCAGGCTTCAGGCATAGCTTGCTTTTCTCTTTCCAGTATCTCAGGGGGAAGTTAGATTACTTTGAGAGCTGGTACAGTGACATGTGCTCATGCTTGTAATCCTAGCACTTACAGGCAGGAAGATCACTGTAACTACCAGGTCAGCCTGGTCTGTATTGTGAGACTTTGTCTCAAAAAACAATAAAAAATTCATTTGTGTTCTCGCCTTTTTCACACAGGCACAGCAGCCGCTCAGTTCACTTGCAATACTGTTTCGGCTGCATCCTGCCTGTCTTGGTTCATGTGCTCCTTTTTAGTCATTTGAAAGGGTTTTGTGTTTTGTAGTTTCAGTTTGCATTTACCATATAAATGCCTTTTAGCAACTGAATCAAAGGCCCAGCAAGTGCTTTACCACTGTGCTACATTCCTAGTCCTGCTTTTGCATTTTACTTTGAGACAGAGTCTTACTAACTTTCCTAGGCTGCCCTTGAACTCACTCTGTAGCCAAGATGGGCTTGAACTTGTGATCCTCCTGTCTCAGCCTTCTTCATTGCTAGATTTAAAGGCTTGCACCACAGGTCCAGCTTATCATTCTTCTTACCAAACATCTTACTGATCAGATCATCTTCAGACCTGGACTAGCTTAACTACAGTGTCAGAGGGCACATTACTCCCAGATGGCTCCCTCTCTTTTCCATTTTTCTTAAGATACTTTGTTTCTCATATTACATGTGTAGATATGACAAAGCCAGGGAAAGTTATCATGATTACTATAACATCACCATTGACCATGATGTTTAGTGCCTGTTCACACTATTTATGATATCAACAGATGTATTTTGTGGATCACATTTCTCTTTAAGTTTTTTTATATTACATTTATTTATTTATTGTATATAGTGTACATACCATTCCACATGTGGAGGTCAGATGACAACTTGCAGGAGTCAGTTCCCTCCTTCCATTATATTGGAATTAAACTCAGTCAATCTTGTGAATCCTATAAGTTTTAGGAGCTTCCTGGGCCTTGTACATTTTATTTCCTCAATTTTTTTTTTTTTTTTTGGTTTTTCGAGACAGGGTTTCTCTGTTTAACAGCTCTGGCTGTCCTGGAATCGCTTTGTAGACCAGGCTGGCCTTGAACTCGCAAAGATCCACCTGCCTCTGCCTCCCAAGTGCTGGGATTAAAGGCGTGCACCACCACCACCCGGCTTATTTCCTCAATTTTATGAGTCTCCCTTCCCTTCTCCAGGAAAGAATGCTTGAATGTGGAGGAAACCACTACTCAATGTGTGTGGTACACATCTGTAATCTTAGTACTGTGAGGCAGAAGGATCACAAGTTTGAGACTAGCTTGGACTACATAGTGAGATCCAGTCCAAACATTTATTTTCTTATATTTCTTTATTGATATTCTCAGTTTGATACACTGTTCTCACCACACCATTCTATACTTCCTTAGGTTCACATTCCCTTAGTTCTGTGAATATAGAGATGGTTACTTTAATGTCTTTTTCTGTTAACTCCTTTATAAATCTTATAATTTTGTTTTTACTGGAAACTTCAAATTTTGGATAATATATTGTGGGAAATCTGGGCTCTGGTCCCCATATTACCAAGAGACTTATTGTTGTAATTTGATAGTTTTCATGATTTGCTGGAAGAGGGTAAGTTCTACTTCCTGGCTGCCCTCATCTGGAGCTTGGTGCTAGCAATAAGGATATGGGACAGGATGGAAAATTCTGAAGGTTAGCTCCCATGGGAAGAAAAGGCTTGCCCCATGGGCTGTACTGGCAGGGGGCCTCTGTGCCCTGGGATGCAGCCATCTGGGCTGGAGTCTGCAACAATGATTGAGACAGAGGTAGAAGGGATTCACTATGTACCACATTCTTACATATATTCTAAGTTTTCATGAACAGATGTTGCTTTGTTTGATGTTTTCTCTTAGGACCATTTCCAGTGGCTTTATTATTTTAAAATAAGTATTTATGCCATAACAACTTAATCGCCTCAGATACCACACAGCCTGTCAAGCCTTGTCATCAGGCTGGACCTAGTTGCTTTCCTTTCTTGTTTGTATTGATTTTCACACAATGGACACACAATCTCCAACACCCCAGCTTTGCAAAGATACGATGCCGCCTAAATGAACATTGCCATTTAAAGCTGAAGTATAAACTCTTTCAAGCTAATGGTGTTATTTCCTTTCAAAATATAAAACACCTGTCTCATATCTAAGCACTTGCTTTCATTTACTGAGAGCTGTGGTCTGCTCTTTTGTTAGGCACATACATGAATTTTGTTAGGTTTCGAGGTTTTGTTTTTGAATCAGGGTCTAGCCCTGTAGCTCAGGTTAGCCTAGAACTCACTATGTAGTCCAGACTGGCCTAGAACTCATGGCAATCCTTCTGTCTCAGTTTCTGAGTGCTAGAATTACAGGTACATATCTGGTCCTTTCTGCCCTTTTTTTGTTGTTGTTGTTGTTTGTTTGTTTTTTGAGACAAGGTTTCTCTGTGTAACAGTACTGGCTGTCTTGGAACTCTCTCTGTAGACCAGGTTGGCTTCAAACTCACAGAGATCCACCTACCTTTGCCTCCTGAGTGCTGGGATTAAAGGCATGCACCACCACGCCCAGCCTTTTCTGCCATTTTTGATGGAATAGCAAACGCCACCAGGGAAAAGCAACCCATGCCAGCATCTTTACTGTTTGCTTCATTCTCAGCACCCAGGGAACCATACCTTAGTAAGCTTTTACTAGCTAGTGGGCACCTTTATGCCTTTATGAATATTTTTTTTTTGTTTTTTCGAGACAGGGTTTCTCTGTGTAGCTCTGGCTGTCCTGGACTCGCTTTGTAGACCAGGCTGGCCTCGAACTCACAGAGATCCGCCTGCCTCTGCTCCCGAGTGCTGGGATTAAAGGCGTGCGCCACCACCGCCCGGCTGCCTTTAGGAATATTTGAACAACCTGTCCTTACACTTTTCTGTTCAAGCTGAGCAAAAGAGCTGGTTTGATCTTGTCTGGTACTGAGTGCAGGAGACGTCTTTTCAACTTATAGAAACGCATGCCTTCTATGGTGGGCAGTGGGGTAAGCCTAAGAGCTCTTTTGTCAATGGAACACACCTTCCTATGAGAACTGACAATTCTTTTGTCCAGAAGGGGACAGTTCTGGGTATTCCTAAGTGGGATAATGTTGCCATAAAGCATTGAGATGGCAGGAAAGAACTTTTGATTGTTTGTGGGGAGGACTTTGCAGTTGGTTTAGCCTCAGCAATGTGAGAGGTTGGGTGAGCCTGTGGAGGAGGATGTGGAAGAATGTCTCCCTTGGTGTTACCTCCAGAGGAAGCGAATAGACAGCACCAAGTGTGAGATGTCTTGCAGTGGAATTGGCAGCTTTGGGCCCCTGAGTTCAGTTGAAGGTGATATAATGACTTTTGTTGCCTGTTGGAACTTTTGATGAACTTTATTTCACCCAGTAAATACCCTGTGTGTTAGTCAGCTTTCTGTTGCTGTGACAAAACACCTGAAAAAGTCAACTTAAAAGGAGGAAAGATTTATTTGACTCACAGCTTCAGAAGTTTCAGTCTGAGGTCACTAACAACATGGTGGGAGCTTGTGATGGAGCAGATCTGGTCATCTTATGGTGGCCAAGAGGCTAAAGAGAGACAGGAAATAGCTAGGCTCCCAATAGAGCCTTCAAGGACACAGTCCCAACGACCTGACTCCTCCTATCAGCCTCCTAGAGGTTCCACTAACTCCCAATAGAAGCTGGAGACTAAACCTTCAACATGTGGGCCTGGGGTGGGCACTTATGAGTCAAACCTTGTCTCAGTGGCATTTTGGGAGATGCTGAGGGTTTCTGTCTCGGGTGAAGAAGGTGTAGCTACTCAGGCCCACTGCTTGAGGCGGTAGAGACAATCTGCAGACAATCTGCCTCTAAGAGAGAGTACCAACACTAGCCCTGATGCCTCTGGGGACTTGGAAACATTGTACCGGGATCTCCAGTCATATACATTTCAATGCTCAGACCTCCTGAGTTAGTTGTTCTGGTAGACACTGGTTCTGTGTCTTTGAGAAACGCCTGGGGTCCCCCTGGCAGTTGGTTGAAGGTCCTAGTTCTGCCTCCTTCATCCCTCTCTTCATTCATCCCTCTCTTCATTCATCCCTCTCTTCATTCATCCCCAAGGAGGAGCTGAACCCCACCCAAACATATCAGGTCTTTATTGCCAGTACCTCAGTCACGACAGCCTAATGACAACAGACAGGTGATAAATGGAGCTACAAGCAGAGAAACAAGTCACAGTGAAATTTCTTTGTCATTTCTGTTAGCAGGTCAGATCTGATCTTAGTAGTGTGTGTGGCCTGTACTTTCCCAAGACAGTTTTAATCATGCCCCTTTTATATGGGGTCCTCTGGCCTGTGACTGCAACACTCTTGCCTCGGAGAGGTATGGTTTAACTTCCTGATACTGTTGAGTCAGAGATGTCCCTCAGGCTTGTGTTTGGACATTTAGTCTCCAGCCCTGCTCCTGCAGGCTGTAAAACCTTTGGAAGGTGGGACTTTGCTGGGGAAAGTGGGTTGGTGGGAGAAGATGGACTGTGAGGCCTGACCCCAGTCCCCAACTGAGCTCTCTCTGGTCCCTACCTCCTGCTGTGATGTGATCTCTGACATGCTCTGGCCACCATGAACTTTGACAGCCTTCCCTACCAGGAAGGACTGTGTTATCTCAGCGTGGGAGCTAGTAGGAACCTTCCTCCCCAAGTTGCTTTTGTCAAGCGCTTTGCCACAAAGATGGGGAAAACTGGCCAATGCCCCCCCCCTTGAATCTGGGTGTACTTGGGTCTTCCTCAACATTGGGTCTGGCAACTGACGTGTTGTGACATGTAGACGGGCAGCTACTGCCTTTCTGTGTGGACACTCCTGCTGGGGTCTCCGAGCCACTAGAGAAGTCCAGCCGGACTGTGGACAAGAACATTTGATGTGTCCTGTCCAGCCATTACCCAGCCTCAGTGGACTGTGGCCTCACACAGTGTCAGTCTGCAACTGTGCAGGAGGCTTGAGCTGGACTGGCTGGTCAGCAAAGAATCCATGTGCAAAGCTAACAGGGCCTGTCCAGCACACCGGGTTTTTGTGGAATGTTGAGTAGCAGCAGTATCTGCAGCTCATTGGACATTGCTGTTGGACTCCAGAACACATAGGTCTGGTATGAACAGACTTGGTGTGAACAGCCATGCGTGGTTAGCCAAGCAGGGAGAGCAGTCTGGCAGTGTGCAGCGTGGGTGGTGAGGGGTGTCCTAAGCTGTTCTCACTCTGCCCTCACAGCTGTACTCACAGGGATCACTTGCCTGGGCCTGCATCCTCATCCGTGAACTGGAGATTCAAGCAGAGTTGTTATGTGGGGGGTCATAGCTGGCACCATCTGCCACAAATGGGTTCATTCTCTCTGTTCCATAGGCCATGAGTTTGAGGTCAGGACAGCACACCCAGTGCTTCCTAACTTTTTGCTGTGTGTTGTGTGATCTCTTCTGTGGACATACTTAAAGAGAGGGGGTGTTCCCTATGAAGGCCTTGATTTTGTTGGATCAGAGCTCCACTCAAGTTCATGGCCTCATTTAACTAAAATTTATCCCTGATAGGTTTTATCTACAAATACATTGTGGGGTGAGGTTACAGTGTCAATGTGGAATTTGAAGGGGACACAATTAGTTGAGGGTGGAGGGTTAAGGGGTTGGCCCCTGTGGCATGCAAGAGCCTGAGGTCCATGCTATTACAGCTGCCACCTCCAGGCTCTTGTCCTTTTCCTGTGTGCTGTTTGCTCACGCTGTGAGGTGCTTCTGCTTATTAGCAATATCCATTGTAGTCTTTGGGAGGGAAATGAGGCTTGAATGCCAGGGTTTCCCTGGACCTGTGGTTAGCGTCCCACCTGGGAATCTGCAGGTCTGAAAACCCTCTGAACTGAACCCAGCCTTCTGTTGTCTCCCCATTGACTGGCCAGCACCTGATGAAGGGCAAGGACCAGGAGGGGCAGCTGAACAATCTCGGTTGGAGCTACTTTGCTCTGCGCCTGAGTTTGACCATCAGCAGCCTGACTTGAGACTCTGAAGCTCCCAGAAGATAGAAGCTGTCAGGGTGGGTGCCTTGGTGACTGCCTGGACTGCAGGCAGGAGCAGTGGATGCAGGCAGGCCCTTGCTTGTCTTATGGGGTAGGTATCAATTTGTGGGTTTCTTCCAACCCCAGCTATTCCAAGCATCCTCAACATGCTCTCTGCTGTTCTGATGCCCTGTTGCCTTGGAGACCACTCACAGGCTTCCTGGGGCTGAGGATGGAGGAGACAGTTCTGGGGTGCTGGGAGGACAGAGTGACATCTTGGAGCAGCCCACAGGCCTGTACCACATGCCAGTCCTCTGGTCTCCACAGCATGGCAGGAGAACCGAGGCTAAGAACAATCCTGTCTGGCTCTGGGCCAGGACAGACTCTTCTAACTGATAAGGAGAACTGAAGCTGTCTTCTGTCTTCTCCACACTCAGTGGGTATGGGGCAAGCCGTCGCTCAGCTGAAAGGCCAGCAGGGGGGTATGGTGATATGGACCAGCAGGGCTTCTGGCCATCACACCTCTTTTACAGTTTCTATCCTTTTCAGAATCATGAATGTGTCCCATCATGGCACCTGCAATGCTCACGTACTTTTCAGAGCATGCCACATACATTGGCTCATTTCTATCCCAGAAAATTGTTAGAGATGGGGACCTTCACTATTCTCATTTTATAGGTGAGGAAACTGAGGCACAGAGAGGTCAAACATCTTGTATAAACCCACCACAGCTAAGTAGACAGGCTTATGTGAACCCAGCAGGATAATCTGCATTTGTCCCCTCGGTTCCAAGTTGTGCCTATCTCTTACGTGCCTTCCTCTATGACCTTAGCCATCCTGGGGTCATAGTCCTTGGTGGGACATAGTCAAGAGCAGGCAGTGGAAGGACTGCCTTGGAAGGGCAGTTCTCCGGCTCTGCTCTGACCTGCTACGGTGCACTTTGATGCTAGTTGCACGTCAGTCCTGTGGCTCCCAGCTCTGCTCAGCCTGGGCAGGGTTGGGACAACCTCATCCGAGTTTCTGTATCTGGAAAGGGTGGAGGCAGAAGCAGGGTGTACTCCTTTAATCCTAGCACTTGGGAAGGAGAGGCAGCTGGATCTGTAAGTTTCAGGTTAGCATGATCTGCATAGCGAGTTCTAGGCCATCCAGGGCTACGTAGTTAAGACCCTGACTCAAAACTAAAATAAACCGAGCCAGCAAGCAATCCATGGAGTGGAACAGTTGCTTGCCCAAGACCATAAGTTAGAATGTGGGGTTGGATTTGAATTTAGGTCCTTTGTCATTAGTCCTATTGCCATACTTGGGCATGGTCCTGGGTTCCTTGTGGCCTTCCCTGTTCCAGCCCTCAGAGCTCCATAGCATCCTTAACTTACCTTGATGGTGGCAGACTCCACCATGGCCATCTCAGTGAGTTGCTGTCTCCCCCCTTTTCGGAGTTCCCCCTCAGAAGGGCCTCATTGCTCTTCAGCTGCAGCTTGGTTAGAGGAAGGGCTTGGGACAACCATGGGATTTAAAGTGACCGAGGCATTGTAGGTGTGATGATCTCCCAAGCCTCTTCAGTTCTCTCTCCAGAGACCACAGAGTGAGCCAGGAACATTACCCAGAGGCCAGAGTGGCCCTGAGGGCCTCTTTACCGGGAGACAGGGCTTCTCAAGGTGCTTCAGAGACAAACATGGGCTAGAGATGCAGCTGGAGGGGCCAAGGATGTCAGAGCCCTCAGCCTATCACTTCATTCATCACTGACCAGCACTGTGGCAGAGGCCTTGGCAGGACCATGAGTTGAGGTGGGTAGGTCAGGTAGGTAGCAGACGCTTGGCCCAGGAGACTGACAGGGACCCTTGAACCTTTCTGGATTCTTTCTCACCATCCTTGAAAGACTACCTTTTCCACAAACACCATTGGGAGATTTTTTAAACCATCCAGGCACTTACATGTCACCTGCCACCCCCAGTCCAGCTGAGCTCATACACTGGCCGTTTCTTCCCTGAACTACAGCAGCGGCCTTGTCGCAGATATCCACATGCAGCCTTCCCTCTACCCATCCTTCTCAAGTCACTGGGGCTCTTTAACTTTTTTTTTTTTTTTTTTTTTTTGGTTTTTCAAGACAGGGTTTCTCTGTGTAACAGCCCTGGCTGTCCTGGACTTGCTTTGTAGACCAGGCTGGCCTCGAACTCACAGAGATCCGCCTGCCTCTGCCTCCCACGTGCTGGGATTAAAGGCGTGCGTCACCACGCCCGGCGGCTCTTTAACTTTTTTTTTTTTTTTCGGTTTTTTCGAGACAGGGTTTCTCTGTGTAGCCCTGGCTGTCCTGGACTCAATTTGTAGACCAGGCTGGCCTCGAACTCGCAAAGATCCGCCTGCCTCTGCCTCCCAAGTGCTGGGATTAAAGGCGTGTGCCACCACTGCCCGGCTGGCTCTTTAACTTTTTAACTTTATTTTTTTAAACAGGATCTTATGTGTCTCAGGGTGCCTCAAATCCATTACGTAGCTGAGGATGACATTGAACTTTTGATCCTCCTGTCTCTACCTCCTGAGTGCTGGGATTAAAGGCGGGCACCACGCCCTATTTAAAGAGTTCTAAGGGCTTGAATCCAGGGCTTTGTGCTAGGGAAGGACTCTGTTCACTGAGTCCCATCACCAGATCCTGTCTCTTACTATATAGCTCAGAGGCAGTTTCAGAAAAAAGTCCTCAGGGTGAAGTCAGCCTCAGAGTGGCATGGTGCTTCTTCTACCTGAACCATCTCTTGCCTGCCTCAGCTCCTGCTTTCTGCTCCACACAGAGGCTCACTTGTCCCTGAACATGCCATGATCTCTGGGCATGACATCATGCCCTGTGACTTCCTTCTTCAGTGGCCACCTGGCCTCCATTCTTGAACTCTGCCATAGCCTTCTGTCATCTGATACTTGGGCCTGTCTGTCCCCTGACTGGGTCATTTTGTGCCAGGAGCAAGAAACCCAGAGAAGCTCCTCAGACTGAGAGCAGAAGGCATGGACACACTTATTCCACCAGAAACATGGTGTCATCTCATTGTGCAGGGAAGGACTACACATCAGCTGCTTGTGACCTCATTGGTGCATACTTTCAGCCTGGCTTGAATCCCTTGGGGATGGCTTCATACATATTTCTAGACTCCAGATTTCTGGCTGTGAATGGCTGGTATGCAGCTAGGGGGACCAGCCTCTGAATCCAGGTCACAGATTTGCTTACATTACAGACCGCGAATGCTCTCTTTCTTCCGTGACTGGCCTGGAAGTGCCTCTGAGAGTGGGGTCAGGAGATAGGATGTCAGCCAAGCAAAGGGAATGAGGAAGGTTGGAACAAACTTGGTGGCTCTGCTCCACTAAGAAAGGGGCTCTGAAGTGGTACCATTAAGGTGAAAATGCAACCCACATGTGGAGACAGTGGGGCACTGGGGTTACCCTGCATCCTAGGCAAAGCCAGGCCTGACATGAGTGGCACTTCAGTTGTTGACACTATCCTTCCTCCCTCCCCAGGGTGCACATAGGTCTGAGTGGGAGTCCGCTGTTTGTAACAGAAAGATGGATAAGCATATCCTGCTTGTGGTGGGCAAGGCCAGGACTTGTGTGGTCAGGGTCATACCCTCTGCAGGGTGGTCACCTAGGTGTGCTTGCAGACCTCCCCCTTCTCTGTCTCCTCTTCTGGGCCCTGGTTTCCTCTTCTCTCTCTAGCTGCTGTCCTTCCTGATTGAGGCGGCCACAGTTTCCATCTGTGGCTACATCTGGTGCAAGATCCATCTCTTGCCTTTCCACTTCCGTAATCCCAGGTCATGTGTCCTGGCTCCTTGCAGGTAAAGTGGTAACTTGACCTACTTCTGACCAGTAGAAGGAAAGGGAGACTTTCCTGGGGCAGGCAGAAAGATGGCTTTCTGGATAAATCCATGAAGTCTCATATGAAGTTTTTCTCTTTCTCTCTCTCTCTCTCTCTCTCTCTTTTCCCTCCCTGAGGGTGGAGTCCAGGACCCCATGCATGCCAAGCTGTACAAGCAATGTATCTGAGCTGTACCCAACCTGCTTTCAGATGGTGTGGACATGTCGTGTCTGCAGACATGTCTTACAGTGACTGAAGAATGGCTGATACCAGGATGAAAAGGCACATGCTTGTTGGTTGAGTGTCTGGGAAAAGACCTGGCACTGTAGTTGGTTGAGGAAATAAAGAAATTAAGCTGGAAGCTCCCTTCCTGATAGCTAGACCTCCTAGTGCCAGAAGGTGCTCTGCAGGCTGCTGGGGGAGAATTGTCATCAACTATCTCACTCAGCTTCGGACTCTGCATGCCATGGTACTGACCAACCAGGCAAGATGCAATAGTGGGAAGTCTGTTACAGGGGCAATCATCTGCTTTCTGATTGGAATTAAGGCCTCCCTGTGGCTGGGGAGGTCATAGGTGATGTGTCTGTCAAACTACCTTCTAAATAGAGGTGCTTGTGCCCTTAGATTAGTCCTTTGTCAGCTTTGGTCAGAGAAGTTTCTTTTTCCAGTAGTCAGTGACAACTATGGAGATTCCTAACTGGTGAGTGCTGAGAGGAGTAAGGCGCTGCTTCACGCTCAGCTATAAATATGACATCATAGCACCTTCTGCAAGATTTAGGGAACACTGTGCAGAAGGGGCAGAAACAGCATGAGAACCTGAGGAAGTGGAGGAAGTGCTGTGGCACACTGACTTCCCAGGCTGACATGGCTTTTGCACTCTTGAGCCACAGCAGCTATGGCTGCTTAAATAGGCTTGGACCTGCCAACATCATGTCCTGAAGTGAGGAGGGGTTTGTGGGGCCCAACACCTTCAGAAACATTTACTATGAAGCTAATAGATGGGAAAGAGGAGACATTTTCTTCAGTGCTGTAGTTGCTGGTAAAATGCCTTTGGTTCTGTAAATGCAACCCCTAGATGTTCCTGTAAGTGATCCAGGCAAAGATCAATAGGGGACACACGCACAGTCTTACATGTAAACACACACGCACACACACAC
>CAJQZJ010034271.1:1076072-1113943 GCA_907164525.1 Lophiomys imhausi | reverse complement strand
CTATCTATCTATCTATCTATCTATCTATCTATCTATCTATCTATCTACCTATCTATCTATCTATTTATCATCTGTCTGTCTGCCTGTCTGCCTATCTCTCTCTCTCACTCTCAGTGTATATGCGTGTACATGTGCTAAAACATACACATGGAGGACAGAAGACAACTTTCTGGAGTCAGTTCTCTCCTTTCACCATGGGGGTCCCGGGGATTGAACTCAGGTCATAAGTCTTGGCAGCAAGTGCCTTTACTTGATGAGCTATCTTACAGCCTCGAGCTTGTGATTTGAGGCAGAGTCTCTCACATGAACTCAGAGCTTGCTGATTTGGCTAGCATAGCTAGCCAGCCTGCTTTGGGGATCCCTATCTCTGCCTCCTGAGTTGAGGGACTGCTGGCCACACCCACTCAACATTTCTGTGAATACTGGGGATCTAGGCTTTTTACCCATTGAGCCCTTTTCCCCAGCCTGACTTCCTGTTTTTACAAAGTGTCTGCACCCAGCTTTATCATATTGTGGTCTATGAAAGACCATTCCAGCCATGGCTTTTGACATTTTCTCTGAAGCTGAGCATAGGAGGCCCTTTAAAGATGCTGATAAAGACTGATAAAGATGTTTGGTGGGCCTTTTCCAAATGGTGCACTCTTGCCTGTTTGGGGACAATGACAGATGTCACCTGTCTGTCTGTACATCCAGCACTTGGTTTTGTTTACTTACTATGTCACAAATGAGTATCAGAGAATTCAAATGACTCACTGTAATCAAATCAAATTTCCCCATCTCCTAAAGTTCTGACATTTGTTGAGTGTGTTTTGTTACCACAGTTTAGGGTATTGAAGCTTGTTGGGTTTGTTCCTACTTTGCTGTCCAGGATCACCTGGGATCAATAATTCTCTTGTCGTCTCCGACTACTGGGACTGCAGGACAGTGACTCCACACCCGTGAAGAATGATCTGGGTCAATAATGGGATCTTTCAGAAATGAATTAAGGGCTAACTGAGCTACTTGGTGTGGGTTCAGCACTCAGCTCCACCCTGTGCCATTTGTGGGGTTCTGTTGGCATCAGGGTTATCTGTGCAGTGGGGCTGGTGATCTCAGCTTGTGAGGAGAGGAGCACACTTGTGGGGGGAGGGGGCACAGCTCACATTCTCTAAGTGGACGTGGGTGTTGGCATTATCTGTGGACACCATCACACATCTAATGTGTGGGCTGTGCCGGATGCTGACATAGCCCCTGCTTTCCCTTGCTTAGATAAGCTCTCATACTCTCTCATCTTCCCCTTCTCCACATCCCACTAGATGCAGGCTCCTTGCCTCCTTTGCTTTGTGATAGCCACTAGGGGGGAAGGTTTGGAGGGAGGAGCTGCGCAATGACTGCCCTGCTGTGTCTCCTCATCTCAGAGTTTTTTCCTCCTTTCCTGGGAGCTGTGCAGTCAGGAGGTGTCCTCTTCATCCTGGCTCTCCAGGAACCTTGTCTGTATGAGCAGAGGGGCTGTTCTCTGAGATGTGGAGGGTGATGAACTCCACAAAGAAAGTTGTAGAGAGAAAACATATGGGGGAGGCATATAAGAGAGTAGAGTGGAAAGAGTGGCCAACAAATGGTTGGGTGACTGGAGTTACATGGAGGATGCCTCCAGGCAGCAGGGGGAAAGGCCAGTGCAGGATCACTGACCATGAACAAGGAGGTATGGGGGATACGATGTGAGCAGCAGCCTCAGCGAGGGCCTTGGTCTCAAAGGGTGTTTTGAACACACAAGAGGAACAAGTTGAGGGGGGCTTTTAAACCCTTATCCCGCAGATCGGGAAGCCAGAGCATCTCAGAGATGTGTGGATTGTTTTCTTGTCTCTGGATGGTGCTGCCAACACAAAGAGTATGCCTCTGTGCCTGTACTTTGCCCCCCCCTCTACTGCCAGCCCCCCCCTCCACGCCTCTCTCTTGTCTGTGGGACTCCAATGCCTGGACAGGCTGATAGGGCCGCTGTTCTGTACCTGTCAGACCACGGCCACCTGCTACCGCTTATCCCTCTTATCCAAGTCGCTAGCGCCAGGGCTGCTTCTTTGAGAAAAAGTAATTTATTTTCTAATTACGAAAGACGATGGGCCTGAACAAAAGAAAGGCAGCCCCTAGCTCGGTCAGCAGGGCCAAGCAGGAGCGGGTGAGGCATAGGAAGGAGGGAAGCCAAGGGTTCTTGAAGCCTCCAGCTGGCAGATGGGAGATGAGGACTGTGTCTTGCCCCTCATTGGTGGCTGGGGGCTTCACAGGAATGTTTACATCAGAGGATGGGCCAGCTCTGTGGCTCTGCCCAGCTGCATCTCCAATAACCACAGGCACTGGTCTTGGGAAACACCTCATCTCTTTTTAAAATTTTTATTTTGTTTTATTTTATGTGTGCTAATGTCTTGTCTGCATATATGCCTGTTCATCACATGTGTGTCTGGTAACCATGGAGGCCAAAAGAGGATATCAGATCCCCTGGAACTGGAGTGACAGGTGGTTGTGAGCTGCCCTGTAGGTGCTGAGAATAAAGCCTGACTCTTCTGGAAAAGCAGTAAGTGCTCTTAACCACTGAGCCATCTCTCCAGCCCCTAACCTGTTTCTTATAGAGTTCTCTCAAGCTCCCCTGTTTCATTTTCTCCCTAAATACACACTCCCAAAGGCAGGTACCATTTGTCAGCCTAGGGGATTGCTTGGGGGAGGAGCCAGTTCAAACTGGCTTAAACACCACGGGAAGGGAGCAGGTACGGCCCAAACAGGACTCTGGGTATCAGCATGGCTCTGGCTGTAGCTCTACCTCCCCTGGGCTCCATCCATCTGCCCTGTGTTGGGTAGAGAATGATGCACAATGGGTATGACTTGGTGGGAATGAGTGAGTCCAGCTGTATAGCAAGCGAAAGTAAAAGAATACAGAACAGCAGATAGATTGCAAAACGGCATCAAACAGGGTGCTCAGAAGATCCAGTTGGGGAAACTGAGGCAGTCAGGTGCGGTTCCTGACTGAGAGTTTTGGTAGAGGGTCTTCTCCATGTAGCTTCTGGGTCCCACTATAGGCAGTTTTATATGATGGGATAAGCAATAGTAACCTCGGATAGAAATGGTTTACCCTCTAGCTGTTCTCAAAGAGGGTGTTTTTAACACTGTTAGCTGCTAGCTAATGTCCATCCATCCATCCATCCATCCATCCATCCATCCATCCATCCCATCCATCCCTCCATGCATCCACAGGAATCATGAAGAGAGCACATCCAGGATACAATGCACAGACTCTGGGTGACGGAATGTACTGTCCTTCACAGGGATGTGTGTCAACAGAAAGTTCTCAGTTTCCCAGGACCACTGCAGAAGGAGAAACTGCCTTGCTGAGGACACCACCTTCCCCTGGAGGACCAGAGCCTGTGACAATGGATGTGAGTTAGAGGCATGGTCACCACAGCCAGCTTTGGGGCACTCCAGCTGCAAGAGTACTGTGATGGCTAACGCTGTCTCTTCTCTCTTTGGTCTTCCACATGCTTCTTCTGATTCCCACAGGGTGACTCAAGGTTGGCCCCCTTTTATGCACACCCCTCAGAGTTCCTTGTGGGGACCGAGGTCTACTACAGATTCTGCTAGGCTTTTGCCAATGTTCACTGTTCAGTGACCTCAAAGGGAAGAAAGACCTGTCTCAAAGGTGCCCAGATCTCAGGGGTGATCAGCCTCACTTCTGATTAGTTCTGTTTGGCTTAGGTAACTACTCCATGAACCAATCACTGAGGAGAGGAAGATTCAGGAATCTTATTGGCTGATTCTGGGGCTCCAGTCACCCTCAGAACTAGGGACTCTCAGTTTACGTGTGTGTGTGTGTGTGTGTGTGTGTGTGTGTGTGTGTGTGCATGAACTGCATGTTTTCACAGGGTGTGAGCATGGCCAATAGTCAGAGGGCAGTTGTCCATCCCACTGGAAGCAGATTCTGTACCACCTGCCAGAGGCCACATCTTTTCCAATTAGTCACCTGGGTGACACACTCCAAATCAAAGTGGACACTCCAAATGAGCCAATCAATAGCTCCATTTTCCCTTCCTGCCTGGGTGGGATAAGAGTGGTAACTCATGAAGTCAGCTTCTCTCTCTCTCTCTCTCTCTCTCTCTCTCTCTCTCTTTGCATAAGAAAGCCCAACGAATTTCTCAGTTGTCTTTGAAGCTGACAGGTTCTCCTCCTTCTGTGAGACAGTCTGAGTGGCTCCACTGCCTGGGTACTAGGTAAAGATGTTTCATTGGTAGATACTTGCCCACCATGCACAAAGGCCCGAATTTGATCCCTAGCCCGTCATAAACTGGGCATAGTATTCATCTATAATCCCAGAAGTTGGAGGTAGATGTTGGGGGGTCAGAAGTTCAAGATCATCTTCCTCAGCTGCAGAATAAGGCCAGCCTGGGAGAGAATGGGAGCAGAGGTCCGTCTCTACCTCTGCCTCTAAAGGGGAAGGTGTTCAACTTTGCAAGGACAGGGCCCCATATCCCCTGAAGCCAAGGGGTTCCCCTCTCCAGGCCCCTCCTTGCCTCTGAATGGCCAGTCTACCCCCTGACCACAGGCTAGCTCACCTCTCTTTCCTTTATCCCAGAGGTAGGATATCCACGTGGAGTCACCTTACCCACCCCTCCCTCTCTCTGTCTCCGCCGGGATCTCTACCTCTGACTGCCTCATCAGGGTACCTGGTAGCCATCTACCCCAGTAAACCATAGTCTGACTCAGCTTCCAATATACATTTCCTGCTCCCTCATACCCTGAAGACAGCCCTGGATTTTACCTGGCCAAGGTGTAGTGTCCCTCCCCAGGCTGGCTTTTCCATATGTCTCTCTATCCCTTATGGCTGCCCCTGGTGTCCAGTCTCCAGTTTCCTTCTGCACTATAGCCACGATTCCTTCCTTTCACTGTTCAGGCTTCTCTCTCTCTCTCTCTCTCTCTCTCTCTCTCTCTCTCTCTCTTTCCATATATGCTAGTCTATAGGGAAGTAGTCCTTGGTCAATCCTGGCATCCCCTTCTCCCTGCTCCCTGCCCACCTGTTCTCCACAGTCACGTTATGGTCCAGCTGTTGGGGAGACTGTGTCCACCCCCAGCCCTCCTGTACTATTCCTGTACTGGAAGGTATTCTCTGTTCTACCTGTTCCCTGGTATCCTTGGATGTCTGAAGTATACATGTATGCTCCTGGCCCTGCCTCTGCTGAGCTGACCCCAGGGGTTGGATATGACTCTGACCTGCTAAGCAGACCAGAGTCTCTGGGACTGGCCTAATCCCCTTCTAGGCCCTGTATATTGCCATTTGGGCTTGACCTGTGTTTGTGGGCTGCAGTGTAGTTCCAGACAGGTGTCTGCCAGGCACGAGGGGCTCACTTAGTCAAGTTCTTCTGTTCCACCAGGCCAGGCTCAGTCCTGTGGCCTTAACTAACAGGGTGGGAGGTTCTAGACACCTGGTGACCTGGGACTATGGCCATATAAGCCAACAGCCCACTGGCCTGCTGGGAAGCTGCCTGGAAGTGCTCTACTTGGTCCTGAGTGCTTGTCCCATCCTGCTTGGTCCCTGGCCCCTGCTTAATTAACACCCCTGGAGCAACCAAGGAGATCTACGGAGGGCTTTTAAGTCTCTAAGTACATGAATGAAGATGTCACCCTGGCAAACATGTTGTGTTTCCTAATGAGCAGAGATCTGACGTGGTGCTGAGGTGAGGAAAACACTCCCCAGTTTCCCCTCTGCACGGATGGTACTCCCACACCACTCCCACACCACTTCCATAGCAGTTCTACCTCTCTGGTCAGGACCCTATGCCTGGTGACCAGGTCCAGGACCCTGAGAAAGCAGAGGTTCCCTGATCTTCAGGCAGGGCCAGGCGAAAGAAGGCCCCTGTGCAAGGGCCAATGGGACAAGGCTCTTCACAGATGGAGAGGCCAACTTCTGACGAGCAGCCAGGGTACCAGTTGCTCTGGCCTGCCAGACCCGCCCACCCATACCTGCTTCAGTGTTCCCAGACAAGGTGCTATAAAAGTGGGCCAACCACAGGCACCACCCCAGTTTGTGGAGTACCCTACTCACTGCCACTCAGTCCAAGTCAAAGGCCCCTCTGGTCTCCCTCATATGGAAGATGTAACTGGTTTGGTGAGGTATGTCAGGCACATGGCAACCTAAGTGTTGGGAGTTAGAAGAATATATCCCTGGTTAGACCTAGTTAGGGGTCAGGCCTGACTAGGGTCCTGGGACACTTGGCCCTCTTCCTGACACTGTTGGCTTTGCTATGCCAGCTCGGTTGTCATGGTGGACTGACCCTTCTGAGCATCACTGAGGAGTATAGATGGAGCCTTTGAAAAAGCCAGTCTCAGGGATGGTCCTGTTGACTGTAGACATCCTTGGCATCCTCTTGCCATCAACCCTGCCAACTGGCTTTCAACCACTCCTTTCAGCTTTATTCCACCTTCAGTGAGTATTATTGTCAGCCCAGGTCCTTTTCTTGGGGAACTCAGTTGCCATGGTGACAACCCAAAAGGTAGACAATAGACCTGCCATCCAGAAGTTGGAATGGAGACCAGAAGGGCTATAGAAGTTTCCATGGTCACGGGGTAGCTTGTAAGGGATGAAGTTACCATTAGACCCAAGGTGTCCCAGCTGAACTCTGGAGTCCAAGATCCCCCAGGCTGTGTCTCTGACATGTGGTGGCCTTCTATTTGACAGCATGGCGGAGTCATCATTGCCTGCTGTGTGCTTCCTGTTTGAGGTGAAAACAACTGGCTAATCAACGCCATGTGAGGTCCTTAAAGGCCAACAGACACAAAAGGCTCATTTCTCCCCACCAGCCCCAGAATGGCCCTTATGGAGCTCTGGATGGCCCCTATATGGGACATAAGGGTCAAGGAGGGCAGTCTTTTGGGTAGGACCAACAGACTTCCTGCAAGATACTAGAGCCCTGGGACTAGAGACAGCCTGGGAGTAGAGGCTTGGGACAGAAAGAACCCCAAGGGAAGACTTTCTCTGTGGGGTTCCAGTCAGCCTGGACTCTCATAGGAATCCATGATACCCCAAACATTCTAGCCAGGCACTTCCTTTCAGCTTTACAAACACTCTCAAGGGGACATTTCTGCCAAATGTCAAAGAGATTGAGCTCAGAGAGGTTGGGGAGGGGGCTGGGGCTGCACAGTGCTATTTTTTTCCCCATTTCTTGCTCTTCAAAAAAGTAATTTGGGCTTGATCCCACAATGGAAGTTCAAGAGCTTTCTTTTGGGGAGCAGGCATTTGTCAGACACAGCCTTCATGAGCCCAAGAGCCCCTGCTGATGTTTTCACTAAGTTGGCATCGATTCTGGCAGGGTGCTGAGAGCTGTACCTTGATCGCTGTCCCCTGTGTCTGCAGGGTCCGGGCTCAGTGACCCTCAGGACAGGATGGGCCGATTGCAAAGTGCAGCCTGTTTGCTTGAGCTCTTCTGTGTGCTGGGACAGCACTGGCTGATTGACAGGGAGTGATGGGGATAGTCTCTCTCTGATAATTGAAAATCAGCAGAGTAACAAGCAGAAACAACAGAACTCCAGCTTCTGACTGATGGCTGGCTCTGTCCCCTGGCCCTTGTGTTAAAGAGCCTGCTTCATCCCCATTTGTTTCTGGCAGTCTCTTGTCCACGGGTTCTTGGACCTTAGGACAAGCTAGAAGGGTTAGGGGTTCAGAAGTGGAGTATGATTACATTTGTTCTGTTCAGTGCCACCCTCCGCAGGAGCCCCAGCTGCTGTTGTTTTCTTGCCATCCCTGGCACAGGTCTTGGCTCACTGAGATGGAATGAACCCCTCATAAATGTTAGCCCCTTCCTCCTCTGGAAAACCATCCTCCAGTTGGTCCGCAGCCTGCTTGACTGGCTTGTGCCCCATTGGGACACTCATTCCCCAGTCAGGCTCCCCGAGGCTGCTCCACCGTTTCTCTCCTTCTGGAAGCCGCTCCTCTCTCACTCCTGCAGCTCCCCCTGACACTCCCACTCTTGTCTGACCTCATCAGTGACCTTTCCTCAACCTGCCACCCACCTCCCTCCTGACTCAGTCTGTGCCGTCAGCCTGTCAATGCTGCCTGCTCCCTGTTCTAGTTCCCAAACACTGAGTCACTGCAGTTTCCAGAATTCCCTACTCTGTGACTCTTCTGTATCGCAAGAGCCTTTGGTTCTCCAGGGAGCTGGACTTACTGCCTCCGGGGTCACTCCGCTCGAAACTCAGGAGCGCCAAGAATCAGAAATGGTCTCAATATGACGTCCAGCACTGCACCTGGTGGCCACCCTCAATTGAGGTGGGTCCCTCAATGCTCTGCAGAGACAGGTTCCTCTGAGCTAACCCCACTTGAACCCTGGGCCCAGTGGTTAGACAAAGAGACTAGGGGAAGGAGAAGGCTAGTCCTTTCTCTGGTATAAAGCCTGGACCGGTTAGCGGACAGTACTAGAGTCAGGGCTTCCACCTGCTTACAGCCTCTTGTGATCCAAAGATGTGAGGCTTCTCGTGGCAAATGGACACAAATTCAAAAACACAAACAAGGAAAGATAATGAGAAGAAACTGGTATGATTTAAAATAGCAGGACAAACCAATCAATGAAACCAATCGCCCTCCATGCTGTGAGAAGCAATATTATAGCTAGCTTTCTACTGAGAGTGGGGACTCTGAAGCCAGACTCACTGGTTCTGAGAGAATTCACCCAGTGTGTGGGAGAAGCATCACTCCCTCTCCGTGTTCTCGTCAGTGTTATGTGTCTTACCCACTGGGCTGGGAACAGGGGGTGTAGAGCTGGCTTTTGCCTGACTCGTTGTGAGGTCTCACATTCAGTCCCTGGCACCACCTCTCCTCCACCTCCCAACACCATCACTACACCAGGGTTTAGGGACAAAGCAAGGAAACAACGGCAAATCCATACATTGTACCATTGGCAAGGAACTGCGGATAGCACCATGTGCTTTCACTGATACCTTCCAGCACATGTATGCAAACTAACAGGAAAGGAATGGGAGGCACTATGTTTTTGAGCTGCTTTTTGCCACAGTTTGGAGTGCTGAAGATGACGTCAATGAGAAGGCAGAGTACAGGACCAGGATTTGATGCTGGTGGACAAGGAGCTGTCGCCATACCTGTATTTTCTCATGGAAAAGGATAATGTAATCATAACCTTTAATTGTAACAACTATAGGGTAGCAGGGTGTGGTCTTACCTGGGAAGACACAAAGCCTCCATAAAGAATTTTCCAGTTTACGGAGCAGGGGAGATGGCTCAGTGATTAAGCAGTGGCCTTTATAGCATGAGAATTGGGGTTTGAATCCCTAGAACCCAAGTAATGCTGGGCAGTCAAGGTGGCTTGGTTGTAATTCCAGCCTGGGAAGATGGCAGCAGGCAATCCCCAGAGCTAGCTGGCTTGAGGGACTAGCCAAATATATGAGCTCCGAGTTTGATTAAGAACTCCTACCTCAATGATTAAGGTGGAAGAGCGATCAAGATGACTCCTGACATCAGCCTCAACTTCCACACGTAGGCACACGTGTGTGCATGCACCCATACATATGTGAACCCACACATGCAAACATACAAACACCACATAACAGACAGAGATGTAAAATGAAAAAAAGATTCTCTAGTTTGCAAAAGCATCTCAATAAGAATTATTAGAAAAAAAATAGTATTTTGGAAGTTGAAGAAAATGTGCTGTTTTCCTTATAACAGAGGCCACAGGGAGCAGAACTGAAGATCCTCTGGAAACAACATGGTCACTCCAACACTGTCCTTCACTGGGGTAAAGTCCCTCCTTTTCTTCTGAGCTCATGGAGGCTGGAGGAGGGGAACAGTTCTGTTCAGCTGCAAGGCTGGACCCCAGAGCGTGTCCAGTTTGCTCCACGCCCCACTGGGCAGAGGGCGGCTCTAGTGGCCTGGATGCTGGGCAGCAGAGTCCTTGCCTGTCTCTGCCACCAACTTCCTTTGATCATTTTTATTCTCGGTAACAAGCAGAGCTGAGTTTTACCCAACACTTATCAGCCGCATCTCATTAATCTTGCAATAACCCCACAAGCCAGGTCACACTAGATTGATTGCAGAAATAGATCCAATCAATGCCTCATTCCCCTGGACGCCCTCGCCTCTCCGTAATGTGACGTGCGGTCTTCCGTGAAGGGGTGGCTCCACTGTTCTCCTCCCTGGCTCAGGCCTGGCCTGTCACCTGCTCTGGCCAGCAGAATGTGCCCAAGTAACACTTTGGCCCTAGCCTTGATCTGCAGAGGCCCAGTCTGTTTCCATCGCTTCATGGGTCAGCCAGACTCCTGTGAGAGCAACCCACCTGGTCTGCAGGAGTGGAGGAGACTAGCCAAGCCACCACTAGCCACTTGAAGGGAGGAGACTAGCCAAGCCACCACTAGCCACTTGAAGGAGTGGCTGACTGCAGAAGCCAGAGTTGCACAGATAGCTCTGTACCAACCATGTGCTGCACCGTGCTATATTTTCTCCTTTCCATCAGTTGGCCTTTCGCACAGGGACTGAGGGTCCACATCCTGCCTGGCCACTGTCTCCTCCCACGTCCCTGGGCTCTGGGGGAGACTCACCTGTGAAAATGTCCCGAGGAGCCCCATGGTCTCTGTACCCCTTATTCCCCCTTTGCTTGCTTTGGTTCTGTGGGTCAGGTTGATTCCATGGAAATCAGGTTGGTGCGAGAATCAGGACTTTACCGAGTAATTATAGGATTAGACATCCCCCTCGAAATTAAATGCTACCTCTTACCTTCCAGAGAAGACTCCCACCCCCCACCTGCAACCATGTAATTATCTGGTGAATTACTCTACGGAGGTCTCACGGTAATTATGCCAAGAGTCAAAAGCCAGCAATTGTTCCAGTCATTACAATGAGGGATTAGCTTTCATTGTGTGAGCCTACAGTGCCACAGCTGGTACCAGAAGCCCGGCCTTAGTGCAGGACCACGCCCTAGTCCAGGCTCGGTGCTGGGCAGGGAAGCCTGGGTCACAGCCCCTAGACTACCTCTCCCAACCCCCCAGTCCTCTGGAGGGATATCCGTCCCCATGGCACTGGGTACTTAGAATAAGGATACCAGGGATTTTCTGCTTCATTTAGTCCCATCACCACTGAGGGTTTTGAGGGTCACAATTATGACTGATCTTCCGCTGGATCCCAGCACTAACATGAGGGCACGACACTGGAAGGAAGGTTCCCATAGCTTTTTAGAAAGGACTAGGCTAGTGGCCTCAGAGATGGCTCAGTTGGTGTTTTAATTGGGTTTCTGCTGCTGTGATATAAACACCATGACCAGAAGCAACTTGAGGAGGAAAGGGTTTATTTGATTTGCAGGTCACAGACTGCAAATCAAATAAACTGAGGGAAGCCAGGGCAGCAACTCAAGGCAGACATCTGAGGCAGGAACTGAAGCAGAGGCTGTGGAGGAACACTGCTAACCAGCTTGCTCCCCATGGCTTGCTCAGCCTGCTTGCTTTCTTTCTTTAAATTATGTTTATTTATTACTTCAAGTTACATCTCCCTCCACCCTTGTCAGTGCCACCCTCCCACCCTCTACCCCGTCTCCCACCTATCCTGTTCCGCTGGTGTGGGGGGTGCCCCCATCACAACCCCCCTCAGATCATCAGTGAAATGAGTTAGCCTGCTTTCTTTTTTTTTTTTTTGGTTTTTCGAGACAGGGTTTCTCTGTGTAACAGCGCTGGCTGTCCTGGACTTGCTTTTGTAGACCAGGCTGGCCTCGAACTCACAGAGATCCGCCTGCCTCTGCCTCCCAAGTGCTGGGATTAAAGGCGTGCGCCACCACGTCCATAGCCTGCTTTCTTATAGCACCCGGGACCACCAGCCCAGGAGTGGTACTGGCTACAGAATAAATGATTGTGAGTTTAAGTCACTACTTCTGTGTGCTCACTAGTGCATGTGAGTGTGTGTGCATGTGTGTGCCTATGTGAGTGTGTTTTCGTGCGTGTATATGTCTGTGTGCGTGCGTGCGTGCGTACGTGCATGCGTGTGTGTGTGTGTGTGTGTGTGTGTGTGTGTGTGTGTGTGTGTGTGTGGTGTGTACATGCCTATGGGAAATCAGGCTCTCCCATATCAATCAAGAAAATGCTCCGCAGATGTGCTCATAGGCCAGTGTGTTGGAAGCATTTTCTCATTGAGTTTCCCTCGTTTGTGTCAGTTGACAAAAAATAAAAAGAACCAGCACAGTTGGTAAAGTGCTTGTAAGTCTGAGGTCCTGAGTTGAATTCTTGAAACCAATGTAAAAACAGCTGGGAGTGGTGATGTGTTCTTGTAGTCCCAGCTCTGGGGGGAAGGAGACAGGAGGATCCCTAGAACTCACGGCCATCTGGTCTAGCCTAATCAGTGAGTTTCAAAACATAGAGTGGATGGCTCCTGAGTAACAACACCCAAGTCTGACCTCTGGCATCCACAGGTATGTACACATCACATCACATCTCTCTGTCACACACACACACACACACACACATACATACACACACAAACACACACTCACATGCTCTCACATACTCTAGAAAGCACACAGAAGCAGTGACTTACATTAGCAATCATTTATTCTGAGCACGTTCAGAATGATGTGCTACCACTTTATAGGAGGGTGTTAGGAATAAGGGCTCGAGGTTATACCCCCCTCAAGCTCTGTGTTTGCTTCCTGCCTCCTTGTCCCCAACTGCACCATTGGGTGTGTCAGGATGAAGGGAACCAGCAGACAGCAGGGGTTTTTATCTGAGTCAGGTTCAGAGTGGGAGCTGGAGTGAAGGCCTGTTGTGCATGCTCTGGGACCTCATAGGTCCAACTCAGGGTGGGAAAGGTCTCCACTGGGTCACCTACCAGGTCTGGGAGGAGAGGTCATAGGTTGACCCAGAGGGAGGTGACATGGAGAAAGAGGGCTCTGGGCTATAAATTTACATGATGGGTATGTGCCTGGGGATGGTCTACCACTTTCAGAAGAACTGAATGGGATGAGGTCTCCCTGCTCAGTTCCCAGGAAAGCCATGGCTGAGACCCCAGGTACCTAGGCCCCAGTCTCCTGAGAACACAGGCTGGCTGCATCTACCATGGAGACAGTTCTTGAGTGAGCACCAGGGCAGGGAATCTGGTAAAGGTTGAAAGTCATGAACTAGAGATGGGAAGAACAGAAAGGATTTGGAATGTAGGAATGAATATGCCTCACTTCTGTAATCTAGTTCCTAGTTCAAGCCCCAACTCTGTGGCTTGGTGTTGTGGGCAGGTGGCTTTGCCTTTGTGAATCCTGGAGTGGAGTACCTCTGGAGGATGTTGAGAGAATCCAGGATGCAAGCATGTGTAGCCTGCTTGCACCCAGAGCAGGGTTTACCAAGACAAATCCAGGAGTCTCTGTTCCTTCCATTCTGGGTCTGATGCACTAGCCTTTCAAATTCCCTCTTTAATACAGATTCCCACTGAGTCTGGCTGAGGAGGAAGGGCTACCCCAGAGCCTGCTGGGAGTGGACTTCTGTCTTGTGGTTCTCTTCTTTACCTTGTGACCACACCCCCCTCCCCCATCCCAAGGACACAAGGGTAACATGGTGTGGTACCCTGTTATCCTGTTGCCCAGTTGTCTTGCATGCATGGCTTTGTTTCAGCGTCCTCCTTTCCTGGGCTCTCTCCCCTCCCCCATCTGCACCTGTCAATCTTGGGCCTCCACTCTCCTCCAGAGCAGGGACATTCTGAGCTGCCTGTGGTCCACGAATGGCAATCTGAAGAACCCCGCTGAGCCATGTGCTCTTTCAATCCACTCTCCCGCACTGCAGCAGTGCAGTCTGGCTGAGACACGGACTGAATGAAGCAGCCGCTCAATTCGAGCCTGCTGCAAAGGGAGTATTTTGATGTTTTCATTTCTTTCTAGTTCAATAATTCGAGAAAACACATGGATTCGGCGCTGGTTCCAACAGGCTCTCTAACTACTTTAAAAAACTTTGTGTTGGTTAAAAAGTATATAGGAGAAGGGAATCGATCTACAGAGAGAGCCTAGGGTGGATGGGGGCTGTAGCTTTGCCTGGGTGTGCTGTGATCCTTCCCGCTCTGACCTGAATTCCTCATTCAGTCTCGGAAGCTAGCTGTCATCCTTGAGTCTTGCCTGGGCCAGGGAACAAAAAGGCAAATGTGGAGATCCTGCCCAATCGCTGTGGTTGCTCTCTATGGTCCTGAATGAGCCCAATGATGACCCCCCCACCCCCACCCTGATCCTTTTCCTCATGCTCAGCGAGAGGCCGAAGCTCTTGATACAGACCTTATCTGAGTCGGGTATTAGGGACATACCTTGCAAACAGATATTATTTCAGATGCTCCACTCACCTTACCACCAGGGCGCAGTGCAAGAAGGGCCGTATGGGGGGAGCAACTAGGCTGTTGGAGAGAGCACAGAGAAACAGGCTAGCCCATAGAAGGCCCTCTGAGAGAGGGGGTGTCCCAACTGACAGCTAGCAGCGTAAAGACATGGGCATGTGTGAAGAGAAACTAGAGGGTTTCAGAATGAGGGACTCTATGTCCAAAGGCAAAAACAAGCAAGAGTCGAGCTCAGCAGTCCAACACTCAGATCCTGAGATTATTTGTATCCTCATTGGCTGTGTGATCCTAGGCAAATGACCCCCTCTCTGTGATTCCATTTCCAAAATATTCCGTAGCTAAGAATATCATACTCTGTCAGAGATCTGTGCTGAGGAGAAAATGCTTTCAATAAAGGTCTGGCACACAGAACACAGGCTGGAATGCAGCAAATGTCACTGCAGGACTCGCAGTCAGGTACAGGGGAAAGAGAAATGGCTAGGACAGTCTCCAGGGGAGAAGACCCTGAGGAGAAGAAGGACCTTGGAGGCTGACTTCCCTGATGGGATTAAGTTTTTTGAGGGTGGCTGTGTGCGGAGATTGAGTCTGGGGCAGAAATGAAATGGGGGTGTTGTATGTGTGTTTTGAGGGGTATCTAGGGCTGAGCACTCAGGCAGGAGCAGGTGCTGGGGTGCAGGAAGGGCTTGCCTAGGCCCCTCCCACACAGCTACCTTGGTGCAGTGGACAAGAAACTGTCCATCATACCCTTTTGTGCTGGGTCCCCCAAAGAAGGGGGACACTCCCAAGAAGGAAACCCATGTGAACCCAGCACACATATTTCTGTCCTCCCCGTGAAGTGAACAGGCATATAGATACACATGCTGGCAGAGTGTTTGTTTTATAAAGATGAGACTCAGTGAATGTTGCACACTTATCTCCAAATTGCTTTTCACATTCCACAATACCTTGTGGAAATCTCCTGAAGCTGCTGGAAGAGGGTTAATTAAACTCTGCAGGCTGCAGATATTCCACTCGGGGCTGTGCTGTCACCTGCTTTCCCATTTTGCCCAGCAGTCCCCTTCCAGGGTTGCCTCAGCCCTTCCTAGAACACAACTTGTTCCACGCCCCTGGAAATTCAGCGTCTTCACCCAGCCTGACTCTTATGGTCGACAACCAGCCTATTCACAGATCTGTCTGTGGGGTTTCAGGGGAGCTGGGGGTGGGGCTTGACCTTACAGTAAAGGTCTCTGGGAGGGCTTGTGGCAATGCCTGGTGCTAGGAACCTTGAGCTGGCTAGGGAACAGAGCTCTGTGTGGGTGAGTGGATGAGGTAGAAACCTGTCCCCAGAACCTTTTCCTGTCTTGTGTGTAGTGGCACATATGTGTATGTAAATGTGTGCACATGTATGTGAAGGTCAGAGGACAAGCCCTGATGTAGTTCTTCAGGCACTGCTAACCTTTTCAGTTTTTTCTCTCTGAGACAGGGTTTCTCATTGGCTGGGAACTAGTCTATTGCCAATGAACCCCGGAATCAAGCTGTCCGGGGCTTCTCTAGTGCTGAGATTAGAGGCCCATGACTATGCTAGGATTTTTACTTTTTCTTGTGGATTCTGGATGTTTCAGGATATCGGGGTATCTCAGGTCCTCACACTCACAAAGCAAACTCTTTGCCTAGCCCTGCCTCATACCTCTTGGTCACAGGCCCCACCCTTGGGCTTTTATTTTTCCACTACAGAGCCCCCTCTGACCTTAGCCATTCAGGATCAGTATTGCCCCGCCTGTTCCTCTTTCTCCCCCCTCCCAAAGCCTCTGGGTCCTGGAGGCTCCACAGCTGGGTCCTTCTGGAAGAAGCTAGGAAGAAACAAAGGCACCAGCCACAGCAGAGGTCTCCGGTTTGCCCTGGGGCCAAGTCACTGCTCTGTGCAGTTTCTTTTGCCTTGGCCACTGGAAATGCTTCCACGCTTTGATTTCTGGGATGGACCCCATTCCCTCACACATACCCCACTCTGTCCTGGATCTGTGCTTCCACTCTGGAGACAGGGGTTCTGAGATACACAGTGTGGCCTTGCTGGGTCCCCAGGTTCCTAGAGGCTGCTCCTCAGGCCCTCCTAGAACTGCTTATTTTAGGGTACCTTCTGTGCCCCCAGATCAGAAATTTCGGTCCCCACCAGCCATAGATAATGGCACCAGTAGCAGGAGGTAGATGGGGGCTATCCTTCATTCTGTCAGTTTTGACTTACTTCTAGGGTGATCTGGCTTTTATGTGTGGGACAATGAGTTTCTCACATGACAGGGAAATAGTTTCCTTGTCAGAGAACCTACTTAGTGAAGATGAGGGGACAAAGTGTCTATCCACACAGGTTGTTATAGAGCCAGAGAGGTGTCAGGTCTGTGGATGAGAGGGTTAGGGGGCTACTGGCTGCAAGCCTGTCTGATCACAGCTGTGGACTGGATCCACCCCACCCAAATACAGATTTTTTTCTCCAAAATGTTGAGTTATGGAACATGTCCATACAAATCTGAGTTATCTGGATCCTCCAGAAAAATTTGAGAGCTCAGCAAGGTTGCATGAGGCCGGCTCAGGCTTGCCATCATAGGAACGACACTGGCCCCACGATCTCGATCTCTCTCATCACACAGTCTTCTCTTGTCATTTCAATGAAACACTGGAAGGAAGGGCTGGGGGACAGGGGTGTCTTCCCAGGGTGGAGGCCTCAGGCAGGGGGGGCCCTCTGAAGCTCAGACTATCCTTACACACACACACACACACACACACACACACACACACACACACACACACTCACACACACACACCATCCCCCTCCCTCCCAGAGAGAAAGAGTCCCGGCCAGGCATCATAGAGCCATCTGACCAGCTGCCTGCATTTCAGTAGCGACACCACAGTGGTTGGTTGAGGTTCCATCCTGTCCTTCCTGTCCTTTTCTCTGGGCCTCACAATGATATATATTCCTCCCCATCCCCCTACCCAGAGCTGGGGCCTTATGGTGGAAGCTTTCTGCTGCCTGACCCTCCAGGGGCAGCAGGGGGCGCTCCTGGCCCATGAGAACTCACTCCAGCCACAGAACAAAAGAAGAGGTACTGGGGACTGCCTGGGCTCCAAGTTGGGGTACATAGCAGCAGGGGACTGACAGCTAGTTCCTGCTCTGGAGTTACCTTGGTCTTTTTTCTTGGTCCTGCCTGTCCCATTAGTGGCCCTGGCTATATGTGCCTCCCCTTCCCCTGTCTTGGAGCTGTATTTGCTGTCCTTATGTTTCTCTGTCCCCTCTGCCTAGCTCTTTCTGCATAAACAGTCAGTCCAGGGGCCCAGGGTAAGGAGATACGTTTGAATGGTGTGGCCATCGCAAGGCTACCGGGCCTAGTGACTTTGGGTTTGCTGGAACCTCTATCCTTATGCAAGAGGCCTTCAAATTGTAAGGTTTTCTTTTTTAGGGTGGAAAGGGTCCAACCCAGAGCCCCTCACATCCCAGGCAAGTGCTTTATATGGCGCTGTATACTCAACCCCAAGTCACATTAATTTTTTTCTCTATTTTTTTTCATTTAGCATGTATATACACATGTGCAGGCATATGGAGAGGTCGGAGGACAATCTGTGGGTTCCAGGGATTGAACTCAGGTCATCAAACTTGGTGGCAAGCACCTTTACTCACTGAACCATACCGATAGCCCCCAAATTACATTTAAAAGTTATTTATTTGTCACTATTCCATGTACATGTATGGTGTGTGTGTGTGTGTGTGTGTGTGTGTGTGTGTGTGTGTGTGTGAGTGTGTGTGTGTGTATCATAGCACACATGGAGAATGTGGAGATCAGAGGAAAAATTTATGGAGTCAGTTTTCTCCTTCTACCTTACAAGGATCCAGGGATCAAATTTAGGCTTGTGCAGTGAATTCCTCTGCCCTCTGAGTCATGTGGCTGGCCCCAGATTACATTTTTATATCACTGCATTGTTGGAGCCCCACACACAATTCCCCTTTTCACCCACAGCCAACTTTAAGTGATGCCCACCTAGAACCTGTTGGCCAGAGTAGGAACAGATACCAGACTGCTGCAAAGGCTCCCCAAGGCTGTCCAGCAAGGAAGTGGGCTCTCTGGTATCTGAACTGAGGTCAGACAATGAACCTTCCAACTGGTTTTCAGTGGAGATCACACGCCCAGAGGCCTGCTCCATGTGCTGGTTGCACCGCTCTATCCCTTCCAATAATTGCAGTTACCCTCAGTACTTGGGCCTGGCAGCTGAGACAGCACATATGGCTGCTCAGTGAGGCTGTGCCCCTGTGTCACTGCTTACAGAGGGACAGATCCCCACCTCAGAGGAGGGTCTCCCCAGGTCCCTTGCCCAGACAAGGCTCCCTGCAGGCAACACTAGCATGCACAGCAGCCCTGCAGGGCGGCTGCGGTCCAGCTGGCCGACTGCTGACTGCAGAAGGAACATTTCGCTTTTGTTCTTCTTGGATCGCCAGCTGCTGCTTGCACAAGTGCAGCCGCTCAGCTGCCTGGGCTGGGCAGCCTGTGGCAGGTTTCCCCACCTCTCTGGGCCCAGTTCCCCCATTTAAGACCCAAGGGTGGGCTCTGGCTGGACCAGCTCTGAGGTGAGCTTCTTGCTTTGACATTTGATGCCAGTCACTGTTTCTCTGATGTCCTTGGGAGGAAAAAATAAAAAGAAAAAAGAAAAGAAAAAAATCTTTCTACAACCCAAAGAATCAAATTAGCATCATTTGGCAATTAATGCATCTTCCCCCAAGACTCAACTCTTAAACAAAGTTCTGAGTGTTTGACTTTGATTCCAAATAGGTGGTGTCAGGAGGAATTACATGGCTCCCGAAAAACACACAGGCGTTATAATTAAAGAGATGCTAATCTTGACGACAGGTAGTCGGAGAGGAGAGGGGACACAATGATGAGAATGGAGAGGGGAGAAGGAGGGTCTGAGCCCGTGGGACAGGGTTGGCGGAAGAGGTGGCCCAGCTGTCACAGGACAGACAGACAGCACAAAGCTGCAGACTTTACAAGGCCCCTGCACCACGGCCACCTCAAACCCCAGCTCTGCAGTGGCAGGCTTCATTACCTGCATCACAGAGAGGTGATCATTGCGCTGATTTTGGCCACAAGTTCATATATAATGCAACAGACAGTTTCTTTCCAGCTCCAACCTGAGATAAAACCCCAAAGACATCTGAGCTCTACCCCCAACCCAGCCTAAGCCCTGCTCCCAATCCAGGCTTGGTCTAGCTCCTGACCTACATACAATAAATCTCACCTTTAACCCTGGGGAGGTCCACCTCTGATCTATGCTAACCTCTTCTCCAGCTCAGACTAACCTCAGGCTGTCCCTGACCCTAGGCCAGGCTATCCCAGCTAAACCAAAGCCAGACCATCACACAGAACCCAAGATGGTATGGCAGAAGGGGTGGTGTGACCTGAGCAAACCTCCACTAGAACAGGCTCAGACTGTTCCAGCAGTCGAGGAACAAAGGCCTGGGGGTGGCTAGAGGAATAAAGAGAGCAGGGTGTGGGGGATCTCAGAAGAGCAGAGGTTCTGCCCTTTAGGGACTTGGTCCAGGTTGGAGGACAGGGATCTACAACCTGATTCAGACAGGTAGATGGGCTGTATTCCCTTCAGGTGCATCACACGGGTACCATAGACTGCCCCAGCCATAGGCTAAGGTCCTGCTGCGATGAAAGCCTTAGTGGATGTGGGGGTCCTCTTCTTCCCCTCTGGGCGGCTGTCCTCCCTCTCCTGCCCCACCCCAGCTTCCCCTCTGATAGGCACCTCATTAGCAGAGTATCAGTAAATAACACCAAAGAGTTAGAGTTACAACAAGGTAGCTCATTAAAGCCATTTCGCTGTCTCACTTCCCAATTAGTGTTTTGCAAGCAGCTGCCAAAGCGGCCTGTGACAGGGCACCTTGGCATGGCATAGGCCTTCCAGGGGGATCTCCAGGGGGACTGCAGACTGTAGAGGCAACACTTCATCACTGTCCAGTCAGCACCCAGGGTGGCCATCTGCAAACACCAGGAAGCTTGGGCATAAGTGTCCACCATGAGTAAGGCCAGTGGCTCAGGCAATTTGTGAGGGTAGCTTAGACTCAGGCTTTGTTGACAGTTCGTCCCTCTGCAGACCTGCATACTGGCCTGTTGCTGTGGTGTTCTTGGCTCTGGAGTTCCACTCCAGGTCATGCTGTCAAAACCCACTTGTGGATTGAGAGATGGTTCAGTGGTTAAGAGCACTAGCTGCTCTCACAGAGGACTTTGTGTATGTTCCTAACACTTACACAGCAGCTCACAACCCTGTGTGACTCCAGTTCCAGTGGATCTGACACTCTCTTCTGGCCCCTATGGGCACCAGGTATGCACGTAGTACACATACATACATGCAGGTGAAACACACAAAATGAATTTATACATATAAAATGAATTTGAAAATCTTTTAAAAAACCTCACCTATTTTGTGTCTGTCCTTGTAGTCTTCCTCTTTTTTATGGGTGACCTAAGGTCTTCCACTGCAGCTTTTGGGGACAAATTTCTTCCCAGTGGGTGCTGAAGGCAGCAGTGATGGGGAGGGAATTTAAGTACAGAGAAGAGGAAAAGAACATTTTAGAGAGGCCAGGAGACACAGGAGTGATGCCTATAGGACAAACCAAGTGGATCGTAATTATTTTCTGCTTTCTCACACACTAGGAAACAAGTCAAGGGGGCTTTGACCAGACAGTCCACCTCAAATAGCTGGGAGGTGCCACATCACAGACCAGGACTAGAGCCTGTCTAGCCTGCTCCATCTAGAGCTTGGCCTTGGAGTTGGGCTGAAATGACAGTAGAGCTTCACCTGTGCCAGCAAGATGCGGTTA
The DNA here is from genome assembly GCA_907164525.1 of Lophiomys imhausi. Lineage (NCBI taxonomy): Eukaryota > Metazoa > Chordata > Mammalia > Rodentia > Muridae > Lophiomys > Lophiomys imhausi. The sequence goes on along the minus strand of CAJQZJ010034271.1, from coordinate 1,092,794 downwards.
GAGAGAGCCTCCGATCCACCCTACCCTCAGCACAGCCCAACTTGCTTCCATCTTTCTCCAACTTGCTTTGGATCCTGGCTCTGTGTGTCCGTGTCCCATTTTTTGCCTTCTGCCTCACTTTGGGAGGGAAACATCTCCCAATTTCTCTCCCTCTTTCTGAATCGATAGCTTAGCTGGGCAAGGCACAAAATGCAATTTACACTCAATGGTTTCCATGGCAACCAGGAAGCTGGGCCGCTTTCTCCTGCTCTTGGGGGCATGCTCTTCCTGAGAGAAGGCAGGTATTAGAAGTCCGAGGCTTGAGGATGGGGTGGGGCTTAAACAGAACTGAGATCCAGCCCCACTTCCCCCCCATTCTTCTGGCTCTGAGCATGAGGGAGAGGGGCCCTCCCTTCCCTACTAGCTTAGGAGAGCAAGCTTCAGGGATCATTGTCCTCAGCAGTGATGCCTTCTCTACTTCTGGGCACAGGTAGGCATTGTGCTAAATGCTAGAAGTTTTTTTTTTTAACTTCAATTGTAAGAGGAAGGCATTATTGTTGTTTTTGTTTTGTTTTGTTTTGCTTGTTTTGGTCTAGTTTTTCAAGACAGGATTTTTCTGTGTAACTCTGGCTGTCCTGGAACTCACTTTGTAGACCAGGCTGTCCTTGAACTCATAGAGATGAGTGCTGGGTTTTAAAGGCTTGTGCAACCATGCCCAGCTGGAAGGCATTGTTATTAACCCACATATTGTCTCATGGGAAAAGGGAGTCCTAGGAATATTGTTAGCTTGCACCATGACTCAGAGTCAACACCCTACAGAAGGGAGCCTGGACTGGAACCTGTGGTCATAATGGGAGTATAGGATTCCAAGCTGACAGGCAAGCTGGAGGTACAGAGACTCATTTCCTGCTTCTCCAGCTCTGAGGATTAGATAAGGCTGAAAGCCTGGGTCTATAGCCTTTGCAGCCAAGTGCATTTCATTTGGGCTGCACTTCCTTTGCTGAGCACCAGTTGGAGGGCTGAACAGGGCCTACTGCTCAGGCGCAAGTCCTTAGGCTCTGGGGTGCTGCCTGGTGTGCAGCAGGACTCAGTGTTGGTGGCTGTCCCGATGGCCACTAGGCTAGGAGGTGCTCAGCAGGAGCCAGCCACCTGCTCACACATGCCCTGGTGTGTGTGATAGGTGCCCTAAGAGGTACCAGGTGTGGGAGTCCAAGGGTGGGAGCTGTAAGATCTGGGGTCCATGAGGCTTTCTAGAGGAGGTATGGGGCAGACAGGACAGAAAGCACTTGAGGCAGAGATTGACAAGGGGAAGGAGTGAATTGTAGACATCTGTGTAGAGGAGTGTGGGGTGGGCTGAGGTTTGGGCATGCTGAATGGCATGTGTCATCCCTGCCCACACAGGATCCATGCTGCTTCCACAGTGTCCTCCCAGAACGCAGACTTCTCAAATTGTCCTCAAGTGGTTCTCCAGGAGTTGGCACTACCTGCTAAGTCTATGAACAGGCACACAAACCAATCCTGCCAATGAGAAACTTACACTACTCCAGATGTTGTGATTGGTTGGGAGATGGGCACAGGCCCATTGGTCAATAGCTCTTGTCCTTTATGAGCTACCTAGAAATCTCTTGGAAGGAGTGGAAAAGCTGGAAGATTGTGAGCCCAAAGCTTGAGTGTGCCTTCTTGGGAGTAAAGCCCTCCTGAGAATGAAGCTACTGCATAGGGAAAAGCGATAACAGATGGGTGGAGTCTTTTTTTTTTTTAAATGTTTTTTTTTCTTTTTTTTCAAGACAGGGTTTCTCTGTGTAGCTCTGGCTGTCCTGGACTCGCTTTGTAGACCAGGCTGGCCTCGAACTCACAGAGATCCGCCTGCCTCTGCCTCCCGAGTGCTGGGATTAAAGGCGTGCGCCACCACCACCCGGCTGATGGGTGGAGTCTTGGAGGGTTCCTGGATCTATCAGTTAGCCCAAGGTTTTCCTCCCACAATGTATGTCCTTAGTTTTGTTTGTGTTTGTGTGATCTGGGATCATGCCTTATGCATGGAAAGAGGCCTCATTAGACCAGAGGGCAGAAGGGTAGCGGACACCGGGCCATGGGGCCTACAGGCTCAGTGAGGGGCTCTGGGTGGGTGGAATCCTTGCCTATAGGTACTGTGAACATGGCCAGTCTGGGCTTTGGGATGGTCATAGGGTGGTAGAGGAAGGAGACTTGCCATGGTGGATGGGAGTTTGGTGGGTGAGCGTGGGTGGGTAGAGCTGACTTTAGGCAAGTTATGTTAGCTTTGGACAGCTGCTGTGACAGATCACTTCAAACCCAAAGCTTCAAATAATACAACTTAGTCTCTAAAGTTCTGGAGGCCAGGACTGAAGTGGACACCTAATCGAGAGACCTAATCGAGCTGTCAACTGAGGGGCTTCCTGTAGAGAAGCCCTCGCTGTGTGCAGCCCCTCACCTTGGCCACTGCCCACAGACCACCTACTCCTGGCCTTGGAACCCTGTCATCTTCTTCAAGCTTGTGGTTCCAAACCTTGTATTCCATATTTGGATCTTTCCTCTTTGATTCTGGCCTCCAAGAAGAACTTAAGATGGCTTTGGTCATGTGGAAAGGCCAGGATGGCCTGCTGGGCTCAATATCATAAAAGAGCACCACTTTGCTGCTTTAAGCTGGCAAGTGCCCAGGTCCAGGGATTATGATGTGGATATCTTGGTGGCCATTATGCTACTGGCCACATGGGAAGTGAGGCTGGAAGGCAGCAGTGGGCAGGAGATACAGGGAGGGGCTGAAGGCCTGAGCACAGAGGGTCCTATACTGTGTAGACACTGACTCAAAGCCTGGCTCTATGATCTCTGGGGACTGGCTTCCTGAGGCCACTGCCTATGAGGTGGCCTCTGATGAACCCCTTGGTGAATCTTACCCTTCACATTCTCGTCCCTCTCTACTGCATCTTCTGGGATCATCCCATGGAGTCTCACACTGGGCCCTTATCTTGGGTGGCATTGAGTGCCTGCTTTCTTGTGAGTGAGGTAAGAGATCCAGAATGGGTGAGACAACCAGACACTGCCTCTAACTGCCCCATGGCAATCCTTCTGCCTCTCCCTCCTGCCCCAGAATCCTGATGAACATCAGGCACAGTCTTTATGGCTCTGGCCCTGTGGCTTTGCTCTGACTCCTCTGTTGGAATGGCCAGCAGCTTCATTAAGACCCTCCCCACTATATAGCCGAGGCACATGGGCGGTGAGGATGAAGGGACTCTCCTGAGGACACACAGTGGTATAGGATAAAGAAGAAAATTTAATGTAAGCAAATCATGGCTGAGCTTGAAATGGGTGTGTTTAACCAACTGGTATCATGGTCAAGCTGACCTTCACTGTCAAGCTGACTATGACAACGTACTGTCATTGTAGTTTCAAGGGTGTAACTTACATCTAGGTGGTAATTCTCCTTCTAAGTCCACTCCATACGATCTTTCTATGGGTTCTCACTTTCTCCCACTCCCCCTCTGTAACTATTACAATCAGTGTCTGGGTAATTATCTATCTATATGACATTTAAAAGGCTGATGTCAGGCTGGAGAGATGGCTCAGCGTTTAAGAGCACTGGCTGCTCTTTCAGAGGTCATGAGTTCAATTCCCAGCAACCACATGGTGGCTCACAACCATCCATAATGAAATCTGGTGCCCTCTTCTGGCCTGCAGATATACCGGCAGACAGAACACTGTATACATAATAAATAAATCTTTAAAAAAAAAACCACAAAAAGATTAAAAAAAAATAAAAATAAAAGGCTGATGTCTTTTTGACAGTCTTCAAAAGGCACCACAGACACACTAAGAGATAATTGTGACCACCGCTTGCCTGGTCTTCCTCATGTCCTAGGGTTGGGAGTTAGAGCACAGAATCTCCTGCCACACTGGCTCCTGGGCCATGGTGAGAGGTCCTGTGATGCACACTGGGCTTGAGTACCAAAGAGGTTGACACAAAACAGCCTGGTGAGGACCAGGCCTGGTCTTGGCATCCATGTTCTTTCTGCAGTAGAGATAGATGCTGTGTCCCACCAAAGAGGGATCTAGGCACCTCAAGTGGCTCTTTGTGACTCATATGCCGAAGCTGCTCTGTGATTCACACAGCCTTCCTGAGAGGCTGTTATAAGTGGGCTCCTGGACTCCTCACTCTGCAGATGTCCTTAGGCACACAGGCCCTGGCCAGCTATCTGATCAGCAGGCCCATCGCAGAGGACCCTGCTCATCCTAGCCAGCTGACTCCAGGTGGATGTGTCCCAACACTCCACAGAGATGGGATCTTTAATGTGAAACCACATCAACAAAGTAATCCACTTTCTGATGCTACAACAGAGTGTTACAGACTGAGTAGTTTATGGAGAACAGAGATTTATTTGCAGAGTAGTTTGAATGAGAATGTCCCCCCATAGGCTCTGGTATTTGAACGCTTGATCCTCAGTTGGTGGTGATGTTTGAATAGGATTAGGAGATTCGGCCTTACTGGAAGAGTATATAACTGGGGGAAGGGGGCTTTGAGGTTTCAAAAGCCATTCATCATTTCCAGCCTCTTTTTCTTTTTTTTCTTTTTTTTTTTTTTTTTGGTTTTTTCAAGACAGGGTTTCTCTGAATATCTCTGGCTGTCCTGGACTCGCTTTGTAGACCAGGCGCGCCTCGAACTCACAAAGATCCTCCTGCCTCTGCCTCCCAAGTGCTGGGATTAAAGGCGTGCGCCACCACCGCCCGGCTCCAGCCTCTTTTTCTATTTCCTGCTTGTGGTTCAAGATGTGAGTTCTCAGCTTCTGGCTCCAGCCACCATGTCTGCTGCTTGCTGCTTGCATCCCCACTAGGATGGACTCTCATCCCCATGGAGCCATAAGCCAAATAACCCTTCATTCTATAAGTTGCTTTTGTCATGGTGTTTTATCACAACAATAGGGAAGTAACTAAGACAGAAGTTAGTACCAGGAAGTGAGGGAGTCAGGGAATGGGTTATTGCTGTGGCAGATCTGATTCTCTCTCTCTCTCTCTCTCTCTATATATATATATATATATATATATATGTGTGTGTGTGTGTGTGTATATGTATATATGTATACATATGTGTATATATGTATATATATACACACACACACATATATGTATATATATTTTTTTGAGAAATGTGAGAAAGACTTTGGAACTTCTGACTAGAAAACTTTTTGATGGTGTAGGTAGAACTTAATGGGCCATCTTCATGAGAGCCAGGAGGACGAAGCTCAAGAGGCTTCAGAGGGGAATGATATTGTCAGCTGGGCTAGAGACAGTTCTTGTTGTATTTTTACAAAAATACAGCCTGCTTTCTGTCATGTCCTAAACTTCCCTGTGGCTAAATTGAAAAGTAATGGGACTAATTTCTTTGGTGGAGGAGATTTCAAGACAGCCTGATAGACTCTGTCACATGGCTATTAGTAATCATTCTTATGAAAAATAACAGTTTGGGCAAAAAGAAATACAATTTGTACAGTTTGAAGAGAAAAACAGAATCAAGGCCCTTAATGCTGCAGCCAAGTGTTGTATTGAAAGAGATGAGATTATAGCAAGGCCTAATCTGCAGTGGGAACAAAGGGAGGGTGCCCTCAGCGGGAGACCCCACCCAGCTAAGCTTCCAATTTATGAAAGAACATAAGGTGTTTTCTGTTTCTGAAAAGGAAGAAGACACAAAAGCTGCTGTAAATGTGACTCAAAGGGTCAAATGTCCATCCAAAGCTGGCAGCCAGACTTGGCGGTATTGTCCACACAGTGCTGGCTTAGAGTCATGAAGGGTATGTGAGTTGTTATGGGTTGTGAAATCTTCCTTCACGGTCTCAGAGACATGCTGCGGCCAGTTGATAAGTGGCAGGTAAGTTTTGGCATGGAGGGTGAGAGGCCTTTAGTGAGGCTGTGGAAGGGAGGCCTGGCTCATGTTGGGGTCTCTAGGTGTTGGAGATGCCACAGCTGTGAACTATCTGTCTAGGAGAGCTGAATACAGGACGTGGAACCGGCCCGAGAGAGAAATATGTTGCAGATAGATGTTAGGCCCAAAACGGCCCCCCAAAATGGCAGTGCTGGTGACAATATCCTAAACAGAAGGATATTTATGGGAGAAAACAGGATTGTTACTGGATAAAAATAAGCCTAAATCCAGCATTCCTCAGGAACCTCACAACCCCCTTTACCAGGACTCTCCCTTAATCCACTCCAAAGGTCAACTGCCTCAGGAAAAGGCATCCATTCAAAGACCACCAACCATGCTGGCTGTCATATAAAATCCTCTAGCTTTTCTGTCATTTTGCTTGTCCCCGACCCTACTCTTCCAGGTCAGTGGTTCCCCTAAAGCCCTCCCAGCAGCAGAGCTGGAAGGCAGGGGGCATCTGAGCTTTGATTCTGGATATGGAGCGACTGAATTTGAAGTTTACTTACTCTGCTGAGGTTCATTCTTGCTTTGGTCCAGTATTTTCTCACTATACCCCCATTCCTCCCTTTTGGAATGGTAATGTATGTTCTGTGTCTTTGTATGTTGGAAGTATGATATTTGCTTCGGATTTTATAGGGAGTGACAGTTAAGAGATTACCTTGAATCTCAGAAGAGACTTTGGGTTTTTAAACAGTGTTTTAAAAATGTTAAAGACTATGGGGACTTTTGAAGCTGAACTAATGCATTTTGCATTATAATATGGCCATGAGACTATGGAGGCCAGAGAGTGAAGTGTGGTGGTTTGAATGAGAAATCTTACCCACAGTTTTGGGCATTGGATACTTGGTCCCTAGTTAGTAGTGCTGTTGGTGGAGGCTTTCAGTGGAGGAAGAATGTCACTGAGGGCTTCAAAAGACACATCCCATTCTCAGTTCATTCTCTTGTAAGCATGAGAACCTGAGTTTGATCCCCGAAAGCCACATAAAACAAAACAACCCCCCCCCCCCTCCACACACGCAAAAGGGCACGGGGCACACATTTGTAATCCTATCCCTGAGATGGGGTTGGTAGAAAGGTCTTTGGGGCTTGCTGGCAAGGAAACCTAACTTACTTGACCTTGAGCTCCAGATTAGTGGGAAAACCTGACTCATAAGATGGAGGGCTGGAGAGATGACTCAGAGGTTCAGAGCACTGACTGCTTTTGCAGAGGACCTGGGTTTGGTTTTTAGCTCCCATGTGGTAACTCATAACCATCTGTAACTCCAGTTCTAGGGTATCTGATGCCCCCTTCTGGCCTCTGTGCACACCAGGCATGCACATGGTGCACAGGCATACATGTAGGCAAACACATTAAGATAAATGAATGAATGAACAAACGAATGAATGAATGAATGGAGATGGTAGGTCAGTGGTACATGTTTGCCTAGCATTCATGATGCCCTTGGCTGAATCCCTAGCATTGGGAAAAGAAGAAAAAGAAAATACTGGCTCCTATTTGGCCTGTGGTAAAACCTATCAGAGCCCAGGTTTGTGGATTATCACTTTCCTCCACTGTGCTCAAGAGAGGTTTAGTGACCTGCTTGACACACAGCTGGGTCTGCTGGAAGCACAGTGTGACTCTCCCCTGAGCTCTGCGCTCATGCTGAAGTTATGATGGGCCTCCAATATCCACACTGCGCCCTCCCTCTCTGGGGTCTGAAACCCCCTCTCGTCACACTCTTGATTGTTGGCTGGAGTGGGCCACTAGTCTGTCTCCTGTGGTATCAGCAGCAATGTGGGCTGCAGGTGGAGTGTGGAGGGTCTTGGGGACCCCTGGACTTCATGTTAGACTCGGCTAATTGCTTAAATAGATTCCACTACATGTGCACTGTTGAGCTTTCTGCTTTGATAAGACATAATATTAATTTTAATTAAATCTCTGAAAGCTTGGCCAAATATTTCCATATTCTGAACATATTCCTTGATCTTGGAATCTTCCCCTGAGATGAGGCTGCTGAGAAGAGCTGTCCTCTGGAGGGATGTGGCCTGGGGATTGTGGGGGACATGGGTGGGAGGTAGAAAAGGAAGTTAGAAGTGCTACATGGGAGGGGCACTGTAAGCCAGGGCATCTCACTTGTTCTTTAACAAAGAAACTTGAGCCTCTACTTCAAGTTATGAAAGCCAGTCTGGACAATTAGCAGGTTATCAGGCCGTGCAACTGCCAAGCCTGGGGTCAGGATCCACCTGTCCGCAAAGTCATAATGCTCCAGGCCCCAGCCTGAGTGCTCCAGGAACCCCATCCCTTGCTGGTGGGATGTGATTAGGGAGGACAAAGTCAACAATCTCACCCTAGCAACTCATAATACCATTCCAGGGCTTTGGTGAGAGCAGAGGAAGCCCCTCTGTCCCTGGTTAGGACAGCGTGAGTCTGGAGCTTCTCCATGTAGAGGCAGACCCAGCAAGGGGATGAGGAAACAGTTGCCAGCCAATTCTGGTCCAGTTTCCCATCCCCTCTGGTGGCCTAGCCACTTGCCCTTTCTGGTTCTTTTCTTTTCTTTCAAGATTTCAAAAATCATTTTTAAATTATACGTATGACTGTAAGTGTGTACTGGTGCTCATGTGGGACAATAGTATTGAATCCCCTTGGAGCTAAATTTGCAACTGTCTGATGTGGATGCTAGGAATTGAACTCAGGTCCTCTAGAAGAGTAGTATATGCTCTTAACTACTGAGCCATCTCTGTAGCCTCCTGTGTGATTTCTGATGGGCCTCCTGGGCCCTCACCTGCCTGGCTGTGGCCAAAACCTCCTATCTTCTCTGTGGAAATTTAGCTGGTTCTGCCAGCCTCATTTGGACTGGTTTCCTCACCCCACAGACTGACCCATAATGCCCTTGGTGGAAGACCTGGCCTTCACTTCAACCTTGACCCAGACCAGATACAGGAAGCCATCAAGGTTACAGAGACCTTCCAGGTGACCTTGTATTTCCCATTTGCCCCGTGTGAGTGGCAACTTATGAGTACTTACATTCTCCTGTAGTGGGAGGAGTGAACATTCATATGGAGGGGTCTGACAGTCATGCACAGAGCAACCTAGTGTTTATGTGGGTGGTAAGAGGGTGGCAAACTTTTTGGTTTTCAGATTTATTTATTTATTTATTTATTTATTTATTTATTTATTTATTTATTTATTTATTTATTTATTTATGGGTTATGGGTGTTTTGCCTACATTTTGTATGTGTACTTGGTGTGTGCAATGTCCTTGGAGACCAGAAGAGGGTGTCAGATCCCCTGGAACTGGAGTTATAGGCACTTGTGAGCTGAAATGAGGTGCTGGGCATAAGTTGGGTCCTCTGTAAGAGCAGCCAGTACTTTGAAGCCACTGAGCCATCTCTCCAGGCCTTGGTGGCACAGCATTGGCTTGTAGAATATTTTTCTGAATTTCTAGACTTTCTAAAGTGAGCAGATTTTATTTTTGTAAATAGAAAAAATATACATATTCATGGTATGTTTGAAAATTAGCTACAAGTGTAAAATACTATAAGAATGTGTAGAATTTCCAAGCAGATATATTCAGCTCTATTTCCAGGCGTCCTCTCCAAGGCCAGCTAGATCTAGCAATTGTGTTGATCCAAAGGTCAGAACCAGGAATCTGATTTTGTGGTTAGATAGAGCTGGTTCCCATTTTTCCAGCTCCGTGTGTGTTCCTGTTTTGGGCTGTTTGTTACACCTCTCCCCTCTGCCACAGGGTTTCTCTGTGTAGCCCTGGCAGTTCTGGAACTTGCTTCATAGACTAAGCTGGCCTTGACCTCAGAGATCAGCCTTCTTCTGCCTCCCAAGTGCTGGGATTAAAGGCGTACCTCCCCTAATCCCCAGCACAGGGCTAATTGTCTTTTCTTATTGCATCTTAGTTCCCTCCCTCTGTGGAGTGTCAATCCTACAGGAGATGATCTGAATACTCCCCGCCTCCATCTGCCATTTGTGCTGGAAAGCTGTTGATGGCATATTTTCCCATGCAGAATTTTCCTTCTTTTTCTCTTAAATTATATTTAAAGATCATCATCATCATTATTAATTAAAGTCCTGCATAGCTCAGGCTGGCCTTGAACTCCTCCCACCTCTGCCTGCCAAATGCTAGAATTATTAGTCAGTACTACAGTGACTGACTTTGAAATTTTCACTTTAAGTCACCAGAAAGGAAGAGGGCCTTTCACACTCTGGATTTGGTCACTTTGTGTCAACTTTAATATATTGATTGATTGGTTGGTCGGTTGGTGCTACTGGGGACAGAGCCTCCTACATGCGTGCCAGGAGGGTGTTCTTCTTTCTCTTATTGTAGCTTTCAGTCCTGGGTTATTTTGCACCCAAACAAACATTTTCTTGCCCCACACAAAGGTAAGAGACCTGTTTGTGCAGGTTTTCAGTGAGATCCCCCTGGGGTGTGGATTGCTCTTACACTGAATTAACTCATTAATGATGCTGTTTATTTATCGGGCACAAGAGACTTACACTGAGTTAATTATTTATTTAAGGGGCCCCAGGGGCGAGTGTTGAGCTGATGATCTCTCTGTACATTGTGGCTGCTGTTGTCATTCTTACTGTACCTTCTCTTTCTTTTATAGTAATTTTCTCCCTTCTTAGGTTCCCTATGGTCTGGGCTCCTATTCATTGGCTTGATAAGCTCCTTTGCATAGCTATTTATCTTTATAAAATATTCAGCCTGGTTTTGTGTCAAGTGTAATAGAGTTCACCTTAATCATCTGATGTTTTAAGGTTGGCTCAGAGAGCTTTTCACACTCAGCCATGTGGCTCCCAGCAATGCAGAGCCAGCATTGCTTCAGAACCTCCTGATGCCAATGATGCCGATGATGCCGGTGCTGATGATGCCGGTGCTGTCAATGTCTCTGCCCTTGCTCTCCTGTGGGCATATCCTGGGAACCACAGCTCCAGTTTTCGATCCCACTGAGGACAAGGACTTTGGCTCCTGCCTTTTTGCCTATTCAGGGGGTTTGTTTGTTTATTTATTTATCTAATTGCCACTGCTGTGGTGGCTATCTACATGTGGTTTTCTGATTGCTGATGCCCTCCTGTGACTCTCAAGTGCTCTCTGTTTTTTGTTGGCTTGTTTGTTTGTTTTGCTAGGTTTGCCTCACTCCACCCCATCTCAAGAGATCACTTTGGGGTCAGTTTGCTGAAGTTAGCTCCTCCCACCTGACCTCTGGTTGCAGCTTGAGTAGGTGTGCATATTAATGCCTATGAAAACATTTTTGAGACAGGGTTTCTACTCTGTTGACCAGGTTGGGCTCAAACTCCTGAGCTCGAGAGGTCCTCCCACTTGTTTCCTCTCATGGCTGAGTAGCTAGGATCAAAGGCACAGGCTACCATGTCTTTTTAAATGTTCATTTACTTTAAAATGTTCAATCTATCTTCTTCCAACTTATGCTTTCTGCATTTTGATCTTGTTTAAGACATCTTTCCTACCCTGAGGTCACAAATAAACTCCCTTAGTTTGGAGACCTGATCTTTCCCCTTCCTAACTTCCTTCCTTCCTTCCTTCCTTCCTTTCTTCTTCTTCTTTTTTTTTTTCTGGGACAGAGTTTCTCTGTGTAGCCTTGGCTGTTCTGGAACTCACTCTGTAGACTGGGCTGGACAGGAACTCAGAGATCCACCTGCCTCTGCCTCCCAAGTGCTGGGATGCTCTTTCCCTTTAAAACCCAAACCAAAACACTTATTTGCTTGTGTGTACGTATGCCCATGTGCACAGCATGTGTGTCATGGTACATGTGTGGAGATCAGAACACAAATTGTAGAAGTCAGTTCTCTCCTTACCACCATGTCCTAGATCAAACTCAGGTAACTAGGCTTGGTGACAAGTATATTGACCTGCTGTGATGGTCAGCTTTGATTGTCCACCTGACACACTCAATCAAGAACCTCGGTGAGGAGTTGTCTAGATCAGACTGGTCTGTGGCCATGTCTATGGGGCATTATCTTGATTGCCTTTGTTGATGTAAGAACACCCATCTGGAATGTGGGTGGGGACTCATGGTCAGGACCCAAATAAAAGGGGCTAGAGAGATGGCTCAGTGGCTAAGAACACTGGGTGTCCTGCAAAGGACCTGGGTTTGGTTCCCAGCACCCACATAGCAGCTCACAACCACCTGCAACTACAGTCCCAGGGATCTCATGCCCTCTTCTATCCTCCTTGAGCACTGCATGCATGTTTTGCACATACATACATGTAGACAAAAATATACCTAAAATATACACATTAATTTAAAAAATTCAAAAGACACGGAAGAAGGAAAAGTACCCACTTTTTCCCTGGCTTGGCTTTCACTCCACCTCGTGAGTCCATCTGCACTGTTGCTGGCACTGCTGATTCTTCTGCTGATGTTAGAACTGGCTTCTTCAGGCTTCCAGTGTGGATTATCTCAGTTTGCACTCTGTTACTGTGATGAACACCGTAATCACCAAGCAAAAGGGTTTATTTCATCTTATAGCTTATAGCCCATCATGGAGAGAAGTCAAGGCAGTAATCCAAGCAAGGAAAGTACCTGGAGCCAGGAACTGAAGCAGAGATCATAGAGGGGTGTTGCTTACTGGCTTGCTCCCAATGACTTGCTAGGCTCTAGTTTTTTTTTTTTTTCTTTTTTCTTTTCCTTTTATCTTTGAGACAGGGTTTCATTGTATAGCTCTGGCTGGCTTGGAACTCTCCATGTAGACCAGGCTGGCCTTCTGTGGTCTCACGACCAAATTCACAGAGATCCGCCTGCCTCTGCCTCCTGAGTGCTGGGATTAAAGACATGCACCATCATGCCTTGTCCAGTTTATTTTCTTTTACCATTCAGGATCACCTGCCCAGGGATGGCACCACCTCCAGCCCGTGGGCCCTCTCACACCAATCATTAGTCAAGAAGAATGCCTCATAGATTTGCCTATAGGATAGTTTGATAGTGACACTTCCTGATTGAGAGCCCTTCCCACCCGAACTTTAACTTGGACTGAAAATCGGGGCCTGACCAGGAGCACCCAGGCCTTTGGAACTGGGTCAAGTGCTGAGTTGCTTCATGGATTGTGCAACTACTGGGTTCTTGGCCTCTCCAGGGTGAGACAGCCTTTGTTGGACTACAGTAAACTTAAGATGTAAGGGAACTTAATAAATTCCTTTCTCATATATATACATTCTGTTGATTTATTCTTTTAGGGAACCCTGACTAATATAGTCATTGAACCATCTCATGGGCCCTTTGGTCTTTCATAGGTTAGGGTTAGGTCCCCTCAGCAAATAGTCATTGTCTTAGTTAGGGTTTAATTGCTGAGAAGAGACAGCATGACCACAGCATGCTTACAAAGGAAAACATTCAATTGGGGCCAACTTACAGTTTCAGAGGTTTAGTCCGTTATCATTCCGGTGGGAAATGTTGTGGCATGGTGCTGGAGAAGGAGCTGAGAGTTCTGGATCTTGGTCTGCTGGCAGCAGAAGGGGACTGTGTGTTACACTGGGTGTAGCTTGAGCTTGTATGAGACCTCAAAGCCCACCTCCACAGTGGCACACTTCCTCCAACAAGGCCACACCTACTCCAACAAGGCCACCCCTCCTAATAGTGCCATTCCCATGGGCCAAGCATTCACATGAGTCTCTGGGGGCCATACCTACTCAAACCACCACAGCCATGTACTCAGGTATGAAGTTTCCCCCTCCATGCCAGGCCAAAGGTAACAATTTAGCTTTATTTTGCTCCATGTAATGAGCCTGTTTCCTCTGCCATAGCATACCTATATCTATATATCTATATATTTTTGCTGTGATGTGCTGTGATGTGGCTTGTGTGCGTTGGGTAAGCATCCTACCACAGATTCCCAGCCCAGCCCTGACCCTGTTTCCTCAGCCTGTCTCTGGGATTGTGTTGAGCAGATGTGTGTGGATAGATATTCCTAGTTGCTGCTGACAGCATGTTTGACATAGAAGGAACAGGGCTGTGGTTTGGACACATAGTGAGGACAGTCCCTTCTACTGTGTTGAATAGCAGTGAATGGCATTCTGGGTTGAGTGAGGTGTTCCCTGGACTTTCCCAGTGTTAGATTGTTTTGGGGGTTAAATTTCTTATCCACCCATTCTTTCCTTTTTGATTTCTCACCAAATGTATTGGGTGTATTATGTGTACAGGGAGTTAAGTGGGGGTGCGTTAAGTGGGGGTGCTATCTGAATACATGAGAGTTGGGAAGAGACAAGTGCACGGCCTATGGGGGTCATCCAGGCCCTGACACCTCCAGCCCTTCAGCTCACTCAAAAGGTGGCTCCTCCTCTGGTTCCTTACACCACACACCAGCCTACTCTTAATTTTTACATAATTGAATCATGAAATAGGTGAGGTTTAATCATGCTGTGGGGGTTGGTTGCTATGTTAGTTATTTTTCTTTTTGTTGTGACAAGAAACTCGACAATCAGCCAGAGAGATGGCTTAGTGAGTAAAGGCATTGCCACAAAGCCTGACAACATGAGTTTAGTCCCCAGGACCTGTACAGTAGAAGGAGAGAACTCCTTCAAGCTGTCACCTGCCCTCCATGGTGCATGTACAAACATAAACACACAAGTAAATATGTATAATAAAAGGCAATTAAGTGTCAACAGTAAGCCTGGGTTTGATTCCTAGCACCCACATGGTAGATCATCACCTCTGTAACTCCAGTCACAGGTCACAGGGATCTGACACCCTCTCCTGGCATCTGCAAACACCCAGGCACACACATGGCTTACAGACATACATGCAGTCAAAACACCCGCACACATAAAGTTTTTAAAAATTAAATTTGAAAATACCTGGCCAAAGCAACTTAAGCAAGAGAGGGTTTACTTTGGTTCACAGTCTGAGGGCATGATCCATCATGGCGGGAAAATCATGGCAGCAGGAGTGTCACATGACTGGTCACATGGCATCCACAGTCAGGAAGCAGAGAGAGATGAGTCCTGGTGTTTAGCTGGCTTCCTCCATGTTTCCTTTTTATTCATGCTGGGACCCCAGCCTCTAGGATGCTGTTACTCTTCATTAGACTGGACCTGTCCTCCTCAATTAAACCCCTGTAGACACATCCTTATAGACTCACCCAGAGATGTGTCTCCTAGGTAACCCCAATTTCAGTCCCATTGAAAATGGAGACTTCCCATCTCAGTCCCCACGCATTCTTCTCTGTCTCTTTTTTCATAAATGGTGTGACCCGGGGAGTTTTCAGCATTATTCTAGCTTCATAAACACCCTCACCCTGCAAGTCTTCATCTCTTTCCTTAGTTTCTGAAGCAATGTAATTGGCTGTTTAGACCTTTTCTTTGGGAATTTGGTTGAACTCACTCAGCCCAAAGTATCTGAAAAAAAGGTCTTTCACCACCTTCTTTAATAGTTGCTGATTAACTTCTTTAATAATTACTGATATATTCAGGTTCCCAATTTGTATTGTTCTAACTTTAATTTTTGCCTGGAATTTATCTGCTCATCCAACTTTCATATTATTGGTATTATCAATTTAGTGTGAGCTCGTTCATTCATTTCCACAAGTGCTTATTTTCCACCTTTTGTCCTGTCTTTACTAATGTAACTTTCTATCTTTTCCAGACCTCAGAGGATGCTTGAAAAGCTATCCGATCATGGATCTGGTTCTGTCTCTGTGAGGTAGATGTGGGTTTCTGCCCTGCTGACCCTGTGTTTAATTCGGGCAGCTTCCCCTGCGCTTTCACACATGGGCGGTCTTGTGAAGTCTCAGGTGAGGCCAGGGAAGACACTCCGGAGCCTGCCGAGCCTGTCGGATGGATGTTCTCATGAATATAAATACTGCACAGGGTGTTTCCATTTGCTGTGGGGGCTTTTTTCCTCCCTGGCTCCTCAGCTGCCCTGTGTCCCACAGCTCTACTTGGAAACTTAAGCTTTTCTACTAGCAAGATGTATTCGCCACCCATTGTTCTTTCTTGCAACTAAAATGACTCATTTTTGTCCCTTACAACAGATTTGCTCCGAATCTCATCTCTTCCCTTCTGATACTGAAGTTATTCTGGACTTTCTTTTGCTCCTGATTTGCCTGTCTCCACCCCTCCCCTCTCCCCCTAATTTCTGTTTCATCTCTCTGACTGCTAGGTTTCTTTATGCTTTGACCTTTTCTTTTTTTTTTTTTTTTTTTTTTTTGGTTTTTCGAGACAGAGTTTCTTTGAATATTTCTGGCTGTCCTGGACTCCCTTTGTAGACCAGGCTGGCCTCGAACTCACAAAGATCCGCCTGCCTCTGCCTCCCAAGTGCTGGGATTAAAGGCGTGCGCCACCACCGCCAGGCATGCTTTGACCTTTTCAAAGATGGCCTGCCTTTTGTTTAAGTTGTCTCATTTATACTTAACCTGTGTTTTATTAGGGCCTATTTCTTTTTAATACATTTATTTATTATTGTACATATGCATGACATTCGTGGGGGTGAGGGTGCTTGTGACAGTGCATGAGTGGGGGTCAGTGGGCAACTCAATGGAGTCAATTCTTATTTTCATCCTTACCTGGGTTCTGGGAATTGAACTTAGGTTGCCAAACCAGAACTGTAAGTATCCCACATCTGCTGACCCATCCTGTAGTCTTTCATTTTCTATTTATCACATTTTCTTTACTTTAAAAAAGCCAAGTGAGGGCTGGAGAGATGGCTCAGCGGTTAAGAGCACTGCCTAGTGCTCTTCCAAAGGTCCTGAGTTCAATTCCCAGCAACCACATGGTGGCTCACAACCATCCACAATGTGATCTGGTGCCCTCTTCTGGAATGCAGGTGTACATGCAGATAGAGCACACATATGCATAAAATAAATAAAATAA
>CAJQZJ010034271.1:1037513-1069223 GCA_907164525.1 Lophiomys imhausi | reverse complement strand
TTCAAGTTACATCTCAATCACAATCCCCTCCCTACTCACCCCTCCAGCCCCACCCTTCCACCCTCCTCCCCCTCAACTCCTATCCTCTACCCATTTTTTTTTTAGTTTAAGATATTTCTCCCCCCCCATCAGCTCTCCCTTTCAGTCCAACAAATGGTTCTTTCTCTTATAACTATAAATACAATACAAAACAACAGAAATAATTAGGCCACAATTATGAGAGTTATATGGCTTAGCATACATTCCCAATGTCCAGTCCATATGTATTTGGCACCTGACTTTAACATTCTACTATCTAACCATCTCCATGAGTTTAAAGTTCTATATCTAACTAAGCTTTCATACTAACTTGCCTCACAATTTTAAAAATATATTCTTAGATCCAGAACACCCTCTTGATTCCTAAACAACTCAAAAATTAACTATGAGACTCTAGCTATCTATTCTTCAACCACCTCAGAGACCTGAGAGGGATAAATATATCTGATTATATAGGAAGTGCAGGGCCTGCAGCTTCCAAAACTAAGAAATGACATACCAGTGGCTGCCTGGACAGTTCCCATTTTCTCTCCATACAGTTGAGCCATTCTTTAAGCTCTGGTTTGTAGAGAGCTGCGACGTGCCGCGCCCTAAAGATGGCGCTGGTTTCCGCCTTCCACCAGCCCAATGGTGAGCGCTCTCGGTGGTAAACAAGTCCATATTTGGTTAAGACCGCTGATCTGGCTTGCTTCTGCATACGTGGGCCTGTAAGATAGCACCACGTGGCTTTACTTGATTGGCTGTTCATATAGTATTTAGCCTGTGGGTTGGGTCTGCCCGATTTTTTTTCGGAAGACTGTTTTCAAGGGACCTGAATAAACTGCTTGAGAAGAGCTTTTGCTAGTTGAGTTGTTCTTGCTGGTCGAGGTCGACGCGACACTGGTTTATATGCTCTTTCATTGCAACCCGCTAATCTTTTGATTTTACTGTGGTTGTGATTTATTAATACTTTATTTAAACTTTTGGAAAATGCTTAATGTGGAATAGCACCATGCTTAAATATCTTTGCCTCATTTACCAAGGAAGAGGGGGGACATTTTCAATCTTCCCCAGTTCTCAAATTTATACAACTCTAAGTTTGAGAAAACTTCCCTAAACAACTCTAGTTAGAGGTATGTCGAGGATTGGCTTGGCAGCTAAGAGTATTTGCTGCTCTTGCAGAGGACCCAGTTTGGAATCCCAGCACCCAGGTCTAGTGTCTCACGACTACTTGTAACTCTATCCAGCTCCAGAGCATCTATCACCCTTTTCTGGCCCTGCTGATATGGCACAACAGGACATATACACAGACATACACATAAACAAAAATACACCAACATTAAAATGACCTAGAAGTGACCAGCAATATGCGTTGTCTCCAGGAGCCCATGAGGGGTTTGACTCTCCAGAATCTGACAGTGAATGGTGTGACCAGATGAGAACTTAACTTGCTGTGATGTTTAGAGGTAGGGTGTTGGGGTGATCTGAAGGCTACTTGTATTCTATTGCTAATTACTGGCCCCAATATCTGGTTGTCACATATAATTGTCTTTGTTGTCTAAACATTGCTCTACTTAATTTGAAGTTGATTGGTTGAATAAATGCTTAAGCCTGGATTGGGTAGAAGAGAGGTAGGTGGGGAAAAGGTTGACAGGCTTTTGGAGCAGAGAGGATCATGGGAGAAGTACCAGAAAGGAAAGGAAGAGGGCATACCATGGATTAGATAGAAGAATCTTATCTCCATGTGGCCTGAAACATTGGCATAATGTGGAGAATAACAGCCCAAGGGGACATATGTATATATTGAGGTTTTATTTGGGGAATAACATTAAAAGCTAGCTTAGATGGACTAAGACTGCACAATCCAGGCTAAGGCTTGTTAAGCATCAGGTGTCTCTGTGTGGTTGTTTATAAGTGGGCTAAGGGATAACTCCGTCCTCCTAATAATCATAAGTATGTATCAATTATAGATATTATTATTTACATCAACAGTGGAGTTTTTGGGCATGATAAGATTAGATCAAAGGAATGGAGACCCCTGATCAAATCTCAGTGGCTTTGTAGAGACATTGAGACCCCTCACGGATGGACCTCATATTCATTCCCATCACTGTAGCCACAAAGACCTTGTTTTGAACTTCTAGCCACTAGCACTGTGGACTAGATAAACTCATTTTCTTTATAAAGCAGATGGCCGTGGGTCTTCTGTTTTAGCAACGAAAAACTAACTACTATAAATGAGAGGTTAGTTATGAGCGGCTGTCTGAACATTAAGAAGTGTGGGTTTTTTTGGGAAAAAAAGAAAGGCTACAGGTAACAAAGAGAGGAGTTCTCCAACAAGAGTATGAAATACAAGCAATTAAAAAGAGCTCTAAGGTTGGATGTATAAATGTATATGTAAATTTAAAAAATAGAATTGAAACACCCTTCTGAACTAGTCACAAAGGTTAACTCCAAAAGAATAGGACAATGAAGCCGGAGAGAATGAGTGTAATTGTAGAACTCTTATGTTTGATTCTTTGCACTTTGGAACTGATTGACTATTTTTACAGTGAAAAAATATTTTTATGCTACCTTTGATTCTTAAAATCAATTTTTTAAAAATTAAAAAGATCATGCCAGTCACATTTTCCAGACAATGGAAATAAAGCTGAAAATGAACAAGAAGACAGTATCCCTAAATCTAGCCACTTGGAAATTTAAAAACAAATCTAAATAATGTGAGTGAAACAATAAATCAAAACTGAATTATCAACAATTTAGAAATGAGCTACAATAAAGGCTCTCCATAAAAGCCCCCAGGATACCACCCAAGCCGTGGTACTTAGAGGAAAATGAATAGCTGTAAATGCAGTCATTAGAAGGAGGAGAGATTGAAAAGAATTCAGCTTTCACCTCAATAAGCGCGGAAATGAACATCAAAATAAATCCAAAGAAAGCTGATGGAAGAAATTAATGTAGAAAAGGAGCAGGAATTAATGAAATAGAATAAAACAATGGTGGGCTCTCGCTATAAAAATGAAAGATAATGCTTTGAAAACAACTGATAAACTAAATAAAACTAGCACATTTGAGCAAGGAAACACACACTAGCCGTGAGCATGAAGGGGTCCTCCTCATGGGACATTTGTTGAAACACAGGGAAGCACAAAGATCAAATTTTGCCAGTAAATCTGATCATCAAAAGCAATCAAAGTGTTTTTTAGGGAGAAATGCTCTGCACAAGATACAAGTCTCCCCTGAGCTCCACCCCAGCCCTACCACCAGGGATGCCCTTAGACTGGGGAAGCTTGGTGTCTGTCTCCCCATGTCTTCCTCATAACATCGCTGGCTGAGGGCTGAGAGGGAGGCCTATGTGGATCTGGTGTGCTGGATTTGGCCCTTTGGACAGCTGTGGGTGACCAGTACTGGAGTTCTGCTGGACGGTCTTGGTGGAGGGTAGTCCTCAGAGCTCTGTGTTGGGTAGTTTCCTGCCTCAATGTCCAGCCTCAATTTGTCCACAGCCAGCAACACTGGTAGTCCACACTGAATCAGGATGAGACAGGAAAAACAAAGAACAGATCTATCCACAAGAGGGGAGTCTAATAGAGAAAGGAAGACAAAGAAATGAGAAAAAGACCCCAGCTGGACAGTTTTATGAGGGAATTTCTATCACATCTTTAAAAAACCAACCAAACAAAAAAACAAAACAAAACAAAAAAACCAACAACAACAACAACAAAAACCAACAGGTGACATTTGGCTGGGAACCCTGGACCCTATGTTCAGTCTTCCCACTCTTATGTGTTAGTCAATGTAAGTTCATGAGTCTTCGGTTCAGCATGGAGTGGGTTGAACATAACAGGTTTGTAGGCTGGGGTTTTCTTAGGAGGCCTCTGATTCCCTCTTCTGATGGGTTAGGTCCTCATAGTAGACACAGAGAAGATGGGGACCAGGAAACAGGAAATGGTTAATTAATTAATTAATTAACCAATTAATCAGTCCCGTGCTTGTGCTATATGAAGCACTTCAACCACAACAGTGAGCAAGTAGGCAATCCCTAAGGCCTCAGTGGTGACTTTGCAAGTGGTCCCTGTAGCAAAAATGACCAGTTCAAAAGTCCTGGAGCAGGAGCAAGCTGACCAGCTCAGGGAGCAGTTGGGAGGCCAGGATGGCTGGAGTGATATGTTTGGTGGCACAAATGGGGTCAAAGCAGTGGCCACTCAAGAGCTCTCAGTGATGAGAACAGGGACAAGACCTGATTTGTACTTGCAAAGATTTTAACCAGGCAGAATCAAAGGTCACAGCAGGGACTAGGGTCACTGTCTGGAGGTGGGGATGAAACCAGAGTGTGGCTGTGGAGGTGAGAGAAGGGATCTTACAGTGACACATGTCAGGGTAAGTCTGGCAGGATTGGCCTGTGGTTCTCTGAGGAGCTGAAGGAGTGGAGGATGATACCCAGAACATCTCTGCAGGTCCCTTGGGCGAGCGCCATGGGGGTAGACTTCAGTGGAGAAAAGAAAGGGCTGGGATGGGGCCTGCACATTCCTTCTGCAGGGCTGGGCAGGGATTCAGTCCTGGTGGCCACAGGGCGGAGGGAAGAAGTGCAGCTGAGACAGTGTAAGGCTCATGCTCCTGCTCTGACTGTATCTCTTAGCGCCCTACTCGCTAAGAGCACACCTTTTCTGCTATTAACTGGCCAGGTCCCCAGTCACCAGCCTCAGCTGAGGCTCTACCCTGGCTCCACGGCTCACTGCTGGCAGCCTCTGAGATTCACAATTTCAGCCTGACACCATAGTAACCACTTAGTGTGGTTCAAGATTCCAGTGTCATCCCTGGTCGCACTTGAATAGGAGGAGGCAGGGTGGGGGAGGGGAGGGCCCTGCAGACCAGCAATTATTTCTTAGTTGCCAAGGAAAATGTAAACAGAGGTCGGCCTTGGCCTGGACGCTTTGTTTTATTTTTTTCCCCATTGCAGGATGGGTTGATTTGGGGAGGTTGACTTGTGTGTTATTTCTCCTCCCTGGCTTCCCATCCTCCTCTCAGCCCAGCGACAGAGGTGATGCAGCCACAGAGACAGAGACTGGGAATGCATGGCGGCTGCAGCCTGCCTGGCATTGAGAAACCCTGCCCAGCTGTCCCCACCCACCAGAGTGCGGCAGGCCTGGGGGCCTGGCCTGGGGTTTTAGCCTGAGGTCAGAGGGAGTGGAGTGGGTATGAGCTCTGCAACGAGAGCAGGATGGCCCAGCAGAAGAGCCAGCAGAAGAAAAGAAGCCAGAAGAACCATTTTGGCAACTCACAGAACAAGAAAAACAAAAAACAAAACAAAAAAGACCAGTGAATTTTACTGATTTAAGTTGCTGAAGCCAGTCTTGGTGGCGCATGCCTTTCATCCCAGCACCTGGGAGGCAGAGGCAGGTGGATCTCTGTGAGTTCAAGGCTTGGCTGGTCTATAGAGCTACTTCCTGGACAGCCAGGGCTGTTACACAGAGAAACCCTGTCTAGCGAGAACAAACAAATGAACGAAAAGTTGCAGAGACTTGGGATAGACAGTTCCGTCTGTGGCAAAAGCTTGCAGATACATCCTACTGTTCTTTCTGTCCAGGAGAGTTTCTTTTGCGAGAGAGTGTCGCTGTCTCTGGTTTCTTTTTTTCTTTTTTTTTTTTTGGTTTTTCGAGACAGGGTTTCTTTGTGTAACAGCTCTGGCTGTCCTGGACTCACTTTGTGGACCAGGCTGGCCTCGAACTCACAGAGATCCGCCTGCCTCTACCTCCCAAGTGCTGGGATTAAAGGCATGCGCCACCACCGCCCGGCATCTCTGGTTTCTTATGTTCTATCTGGATGATGACACCAGGGCCGGGGCCCCCCTCAGGAGGCAGTGGGGGCTCTGTTGCTTCCAGGAAGCCCTTCCTAACCTTCACTGTAGTTCGTGTGACCCCAGATTGAAATTGACTTTGTCTGTGTGCTTGGGGCTTCTTTATTCTTTGAGCTCCTCCAGAGAAGGGTCCTGTCATGTTTGAGGCCCCAGCCCTGGCATCAGTCTTAATTGCAGTGGATACATGGGGGACCTGGGAGATCTTTTTTTCAAAGGGACTTGGCTGTTGCCTCTGGTCTAGGGTGTCATCATCTGGCCTGGAGGCTGGACCCTGTGAGGAGTCAGATTTACACTCAGTTTAGGAGCTCTGCACCAGAGTTCACTACAACTCAAAACCCTGCCTGTCACTTACCTTCACCATTTGAGAGTGACAGTCACAGAGAGTCAGCCTTGGAAGAATGGTATCTCCCAGGCAGAGCCTGTGGCCCTGGATAAACCTGGGCTCTGGGGCAAGCATGGAAGGGCTGGCGCAGCCCTGCAGGTGCCTGTCCTGGGAGGGTCCCTGCTACACCCTCACAAACCTGAAGGCATTGTTGCCAGGTCCAGCCACAGCCACACCACTGCACTGCCACATTGATGTTTCTGGGATCCTGGGTAGTGCCAGCCTCCAGGGTGGCTGCTCCTCTCCAGTCTCTGCCAACCTGGTCTGTGACCCAGCTCCATTATCCTTGCTTTGGGTCAGTTGTCCTTTATCTGCCTTCTGGCAGGGCTGGAATTATGGGGCTGTGGCTAAAATAGTGAGTAGTTATGTGGCCTCTAAGGTGTCTCCACAAGAACTGGCTATTACCTAGGTATGGGGGTTGAGGGTGTTCCTGGGTCTAAGTTTTCTCTCCAAAGGTGGTTATTGAAATACACTCAACTAGTCTGAAGTGACCCAGCCCATTAGCAGGTTCCAAGCCACACCCCGTGCCAGATGATAACCAGAAACCCAGAGGTCCAGGGACCCAGGAGTGGCCCAGGTGCTTAGAAGTGGTGGGTAGGGTTGTTTACAGCCAATTTAAAAATCTTATAGTATTTATTTCTACTTTGTGTGTGTGGGGGTGTGTTTGCTTGCATGTGTCTGCATACTGTATATTTGCCTGGTGCCCTTGGAGGCCAGAAGAAGGTGTTAGGAGCCTGGAGTTGAAGCTACAGATAGTTTTGAGCCACAGTGTGGGTGCTGGGAATCGAACCTGAGTCCTCTAGAAGAGCAGCCAGTGCACACACATGCATGCACGGAAGGACACACACACACACACACACACACACACACACACACACACACACACATACACATTCACATACACCAGCTGTCTTCTTCTACACTCTCCATCTTGTTTTAACACAGTGTCTCTCACTGAAACCAGACCTCACTGCTTTGGCTAAGGTGGCTGGTCAACCAAGCTCAAGGGATCCTTCTGACCCCAGCGCCGGGATTACAGGCATACATCACCACACCCAATTTTTTATGTGCCTGCTGTGGGTCAGAACTCAGGTCTTCATGCTGTGTGGCAAGTGCTTTATTGACTGAGGGGCATTTCAGGGAGACACTGCAGGCATGGGGGCTGATGGGGAGCTTAATGGCAACCCACAGGACAGGCCTGAACAAGGCTGAGACAATGACTGGCAATATAGACAGCAGGGGTGGGGATGACCACAGGGGAGGACTGTATTGTGAGTTTGGGCCTGAGGACCATTCGCTGATGAATTTCCAGAGCTTCATAGTTTCCATAGAGCTGGGGTCAGTGGGAGTATCACCCCCCCACCCCCCAGCCCCTAGCAGCTGACTGGGGCAGATAACAGATCATACAGGACTCAGCCATTATGTAGGGTGAGCCTGATTCAGGTCAGGTGTGGCTGTTTGAGTGGTTGTGTGTGTGTGTGTGTGTGTGTGTGTGTGTGTGTGTGTGTGTGTGTGTGTTCATACGCTCGCTCATTTGAAAGTGCGCGTGCACACACATGCGTTTGCTGCATATGTGCTGATATGTGTGCCGTGCAGTCTTTGTCTTCACTCATCCACCTGCTTCTCCAGCCCTGTTTGCCCCTCCCCCATCTTCCCCTGGGTTCAGCTTCTTGACAACCGTTAGCTCTGCACAAGTGGAGGGAATTTATCCGCTTGGCTAGGTCCCGCTCCCAGGCACGGGGGACCATGGCTCCTTCAATTAAGCTAGGTGCAAATTCATTCCGTCCAAGTTCAGGGGATGGGGCCCGAGAGGGGCTGCCCTCCAGCCTTATTGCAAAATGCATTATTTTCCCTCCTCTCTCAAAAATATTTATCTATGCTAATTTAGCATAGAAGCCAGCTCAGTTATGCACAGGGGAATTGCCCTATTAATTCTGCCACTTGGAAATACTGCTCCCGACTGCCGAGATGTGTCTGTGGACTCCTGAGGGGACCCTGGGCTAAGGCAGCTTGGACAGCTTGGCGGTTGGGTGGATGTGGGGGGGAGGCTGACTCTTGGAGGGTACTAGATGTCTGTGTCTATACAGCCTTTGCAGAGCGGAAATAAAAATAAAAATGAGGAGAAAAGCCACAAAACTAACCAGCAAACCTGAAACCCTTCCCACTTGTGAACTCAGCTCTGTCAGGCTGTGGACCTGGGCTCAGTCTCTGCCACTCACTCACTGGATGACTTGGGGAATGCTGCCACTTCTCTGAGTCTGTAGGATGAAACACATCCTCCAGGGGCTGAGTAAGTTGTCCCTAGGATGCCCCAGAGCTTCAGGCTTACAGCAGGGTCCTGTAAAGGGAGGGTGTTCATATCCTGGGTGTTCAGAGGCTCAGGACAATGAGCTTCCTCCTCTGTCCCTGATTTAAGCGTGACATGGATCTTCCCAGGAAGTTGATTCCCTGAAATGCCCCCAGGCTTCTCTTCCCATCCCAAGGCTTCAGTCCTCTCAGCTCCATCTGTGTTTCCAGCCTCATCCCATATCCTCTCCTCTCCATTCTCTGTGCAACCGGGGTCCTCTTCCGGTGGCTGGAATCCTGTTGTCCTGGATGTAGAACATCCTGTGGCTGGCCTAGCTCCTGCTTCAGGAGCCACCAGCAACCCTGGGGCTCTACTCCCATTCTGCTCACAGGGCAGCTGCAGGCTGCGGAAACTTCTTCCTGCTCTTTGTTGAGTTGGATGTGTCTGATGCTAGGGTTCGTGATCCATATCACCTCCTGATCCCTTGTCAGGCTCCCAGGTAAGACCCTGACATCACTTCTGCCTTCCCACAATGCACCTGCAACTGAACATCTCAGGTGACCTATCTGAGTCTGGTGTACTTTGTCACACCAGACCCACCAACCTGGCTTTAGTGGGTCTCTGCCACCTGTCCTCCAAATAAGGTGTGTGTGTGTGTGTGTGTGTGTGTGTATACATGCACAAGAATCAATCCCCTCCTCACCTCCCACTCCAGCAAGTTATAATGGTCTAAACCAAGCCAGACATCCCATCTCTACTCTTACCAAGGATACTTTGGCAAACACACCAGACTATGAAGGTCATGTTCACCTGGAGCACAGTTCAGTGAGTTTTGACAGGGGCCATTCAGCTCCCTGTCACCAGGACTCTGAAGACACTGGACAGCACCATCACCTAGACCTCCCTGGTACTCATGGTCATCACGTTCTTCCCACCCGCCAGCTGAGTAGTAGAGTAGCTAGAGCAGAATTGCCTGGCCATCGTGTATATCTGATGAGTGCTGCCAAGTCATTTTCTTAAGCTGAGTCCTCCTGAGCTCCTGGCAACACCTCCCAGTGAAGCTTAGTTGTTTCACTGGGGCTTGGCAGCTGGTTTTTGATGTTCCGTCATTGTAACCCACATGTCCTGTTTCAGGTGTGTCTCATTTGAGGTGTCTTCTTTTATTTTTATTTTTATACCTGTTTTGATGAAGTGTCTCTTTCAATCTTGTGCCTATATCAGTTAATTTCTTTTTTTTTCCTTGCTATTTGTTTTTGTTTTCTTGAAAGATGTTCTTATGTAGCTGAGGTTGTCTCTTCAGTGCTGGGGTTACAGTGCACTACCACACCTGGCTTGTGTGCTTTTTCTCCCTCATGCTCATTTTGGAACTGTTTTTTTTTTTTTTTTTCTTATATCCAAGTTTTCAGAGTTCTTTAGACATTCTAGACTTGGGGACTGAGATGTTTTCTTACATTTTCTTTGGGAGGTTTTATTCTTTGGGGTGTGCTCTGTGGATGAGTTACACTTTATGTTAGTTTTCTCACATTGCTCAAGATTGTAGCTAGACAAGATGGGTCATGCTTGTCATCATACCATGTGGGAGATGGAGGCAGGAGGATTTTTACAAGTCAGTTTGAGGTCGGCCTGGGCTGTAGTGCAACACACACACACACACACACACACACACACACACACACACACACACACACACACAGAAAAGCAAATAACCAACCAAACAAGCAAACTTGCAGCTTGAATTTATTCTCCTTCCTGTCTCCTCCTTCCCTGCCTCCCTACTCCCCTCCCTTTTCTCCTCCCTCTCCTCCTCCTCAAGCTCAAGGCTGTTCATTGTTCTGGCCCCATTTTCTGGAAGCTACCTTTTGCCATTGAATTTCCTTTGCACGTTGGTAAAGGATCAATAGCCCATAAATGTTAGAGTCTATTTTGGGCTCTGTTCTGGCCCCCAGATCAATGAGTCTCTATGTTAGGCCACCCTTCACCACACAGCTTTATGGAAAGTAGGAGAGCCTCTGCTGGGGTGCTCTCTATTCCTCCTTCTGTAGGAACTGTTCCTCCTTCCAGCTGTCCCAGTGCTATTACCCCACATGTCAATTTTAGAATTGGGGTACCAATTCCTACGAAGAGCACATCAGGGCCCTGGTTAGAGCAGCCTTGAAGGTATCGATCGCTTAGGAGAAAATGGATGTTTTAATTATTCCCAGCCTTCCAGTCCAAGGTTGTAGCATAACTTTCCGTTCGTTTAGGTCTTTGATTTCTTTTAGTAGCTATGAGGTTTTCAGCATGCAGATTTTTATTGTATTTCGAAACTTGATATTATTATAAGTGGTACTTTTGTTTGTTTTGACTCAAGATTTCACAGCGTGGCTCAGGCTGTCCTTGGACTTGCTATGCTCTCCTGCCACAGCCTCTCAAGTGCTGGGGTTACGGTTGTGTGTCACCATGCCTAGGTGATGATTTTCTTTAAAGATTTATTTTTTTTAATTTCATGTGTATAGATATTTGCATGCATTTGTGTATGCCCACCACATGTGTGCCTGGTGCAGGCAGAAGTCAGAGGAGGGTGTCAGATCTCCTATAACTGGGTTATACACAGTTGTGAACTGTCATGTGGGTGCTGAGCACAGCTGGGTCTCCTTTAAGAGCACCCAGGACTCTGGGTTTCTGAGCCATCTCTCCAATCTGTAAATTCTACTTTTAAGTTCTCCCCATCTCTCTCCATTCGCTCACTCTTTTATTTGTGTGTGTGTGTGTGTGTCTGTGTGTACATGTGGTGTGAGTGTGCTGTGGTACAGGCATGGAGGCCAACAGACAACTTGTAAGAGTTGTTTCCCTCTTTCCACCATGTGGGTTCCAGGGAATGAACTCATTGGGTTTTACCCACTAAACTATTTCAACACGGAGTTGTGCTTTGGTTTTCTGTGGCAAGATCTTACTATGTCATATGGCTGGCCTGGAACTCACCAAGCTGTCCTCAAACTCACAGAGACCCACCTACCTCTGCCTCCTGAGTTGCTGGGGTCAAAGGCATGTGCCACAGTGCCAGGAAACCCAGCCCCCAAATGGTACTACTAACTAACTTCCAATTGTCCATCCTTATCTCTTACAAACCCGTTTGTTCTGGACTCGCCAGCCTTTCTTCTACATCCTGTCATGTTCCTGCTTTACATTCTCTGGGACTCTCTACAGTGTGAAATCTTTTATTTCTGCTTTCTACTCTTCTCAAATTATGCATTATATATTTGATATTTTGGTCATGCTGTATATTTTATAATAAATCTAGTCTCTCTCTTTCATGCTATCTTTCTGTCTGTATATTTTTGTCTCTGTCTGTCCTTCTGTCTCTTTCTACACACACACCCACACCCACACCCACACCCCCACACACACAGTTTTGCTATGTAGATCAGGCCAGCCTCACACTCAGGATTCTCCTGGTCAAGTCTTCCACTGCTGACATCACAGATATGCCCACCCCTGATGGCTCCTTTGCTTTTTATTATTGATTTCCCATTGGGTAGAAAGTGCTCTGTTGGCCTGGAGCTCACCATGTAGCCAAGGCTAGCCACAAACTCATGCCAATATTCCTGCTTCAGCTTCCTTGTGAGCCACCACACTCATCTGTTTCCTGTTTTATCATCTGGGTGATGCTTCCAGAATAGGTTTTGGAAGAAATATCGAGAGGAATGTCCTTGTAAGAAAGCATTGGTGACAATGGTTGTCATTGCTAGTTGTGACATTAGTGAGGTTTTCACAGGTGCCCTGTAGCAGGTGAAGGGAGGGCTTTTTGTTTGTTTTTGAGGCAGGGTCTCAGGCTAGTCTTATGTCAACTTGACACAAGCTAGAATCATCTGAAAGGAGGAAACATCAATTGAGAAAATGCCTCATAAGATACAGTTATAAAGCATTTTCTTAGTGATTGATAAGGGCCCTGTCTATGGTGGGTGGTGCCATCGTTGGGCTGGTGGTCCTGGATTCTATAAGAAAGCAAGAAGTCTAAGCAGGCCAATAAGCAGCACCTCTCCACGGCCTCTGCATCAGCTCTTGTCTCCAGGTTCCTGCCGTGTTTGGGTTCCTTCCCTGACTTCCTTTGATGATGATTAACAGCGACATGGAAGTGCAAGTTAAATGAGCCCTTCCCTCCCCAACGTTTTCTTTTTTAGTCACGGTGTCTCATCACAGCACTAGAAACCCTGAGACATACCATGTAGCTAGCCTTGGTTGATCTGGAGCTTACTGTGTAGACCAAGCCAGATTGAAACTCACAGAGATCCAGGTGTGGCTACTCTTAAGTGCTGTGATTAAAGGCATGCACCACCACACTTGGCTCAGGGGGAGGTTTGACTCTTCCATGAGATGGATGTCTTTAAAAGGAGTCAGGCTAACCTGGTGATGCAGACCTATTGTCTGAGCTATTCAAGAGACTGAAGAGGGAGAAGTGAAAAATTCAAGGTCTGGCTGGGCTACATATAGAGTGAATCCAAGGCTAGCCTGGGCAACTTAGTGAAACCCTATCTCAAAGTAAAAAGTTAAAATAAAGAGGTCAGAAGAAAAAAAAATCTCCCTTTTATTTCTGGATATGATGTCTGGAACAGTGGTGGCCATTTTGTCACTAAGAGCAGAGTTAGACAGAAGAGAAAGGCAATGCACTGTGGATAGAGGAGAGACCTGAGGCTTGCTTCCTTCTCCTCATTGGTCAACTGACCTAGCCAATTCTGGGCTTCCCTACTTGTAGGATGCTAGACACAGAGAGAAGGGGAGGGATATCAAGTAACATCATTTTAAAGCTTAGGGGACCTGAAGTGTTGTCCCTTGTAACACAGAGCTCTTCCATATTGTCACCTACATTTGAGGGTGTGATGTCTACTGGTCACCACTGTATGCTCCAGGTCTGTCCCTGTGCCTGGAACACAGAAAGTTCTTTCTGCACAGATGCTGTAGGCCAGAGCCTGAGTATGACTGTGGTATGGTAGGATGCCAGGGAATGGGAGAATATTTGGTGTGTTGGGCAACAAGTAGATAGGGGCCACCTGAAACATACAGCCTGGCTAGAAATCACTGTCCATCTCAAAGTGAAAAGCCAAGAAAAAAGAGGCTTGTTTAGACTGCACGGGGATTGGAGCTGTTCCACAGAGCTTGTCTCGGAGCCCTTAGAGGCCCCCAGCCAGGGGTTAAGGCAGGTGTCTTATCTGAGTGTTTGGGTAAGCATCTATCTCTATCCATACTGGCTGTGAGCATGCTGCTCTATGGGACAGGATGGACAACTGGTGCCCACCCCAGATGGCTGGAAGAGGATTGGCCCACATGGTAGGAGCTAAGGAACAAAGCTGTCAGTCTGTCAGTGTAGCTGTTATTCTCCCTACAAAGGGGCTGGAGTCCAAGGTCACTGCCCAAGGACAAACAAGTAATCCTTGACCATGACTACAAACTGGTAACTATGGGCAATAAGTTGATCTGTACTAGACTTGTTTTGGCTGCATGAGCAATAAGGCAAAAGTAAAATTTTAGGGCAAATACTCTGTTAAAAAAAACATGGTATTTTGTTATTATTTAAAAAATTGTGTGTGTGTGTGTGTGTGTGTGTGTGTGTGTGTGTGTATCTGTGTATTAGCACACCAGTTCAGTGCCCATGGAGGCCAGAAGAGAGGACCAGATCCCCTGGAGCAAGAGTTACAGGCAGTAGTGAGATGCCTAACATGAGGGCTGGGAACTGAACTTGGGTCTTCTGGAAGAGCAGTATGCACTTCCACTCTTAAGCACTGGGCCAGCTCTCCAGTCTATAGACTTCTTATTTACCATCTGATGACTATACACATCTAGGCATGTATAAGATTAAGGTCAGATGCATTATGGGAAAGGACACTCTCAGTGGAAGAAATGGTCATGTAACTTAAGCCTGTCAATCAAAAAAAGAGAACCACCCAATTATCCTCCTATTAGCCAAATACCTCCTTCTCTTGGATCCCCGTAAAAGGAAGTCTCAAATAAATAATCAGGGGGCTGGAGCACCCTTGCTCATTTGACCTGATGTCAGTCCTTCTGACCTGCTCTCTTGCTTTGCTTTGAAAAAAGTGTCTTTGCTATTTTTGAAAACTGTGTGAAGCTTTATTTCAATATCTTGAATAAGAGATGAATAACTTGGAAACACCTGGCCTAGATCCCATCCACACAAGGAGGATGGCATGTTGGGAGAAGGGCAGCTGCCAGGAGTCTCCACTAGAAAGCCATGCAGCTTGGTCTATGCTCCCCTGCCCCCACTCAGAGGGAAGGACTTGAGGAACATCAGTAGGAAGCTCTGACTCCTAAACATAAAGTGGAACCTTATTTCCAGTTGCCCTTGTTTCCCATGTGTGTGTTTGCCTCAGGGATGTTATTCCACACTGGACCATTAGAGCAACTCAGTAAGACCTGGGGACCAGAAGTGGCAGCTGCTATCACTAGGGATGTGCTGCTCTCCTGGGCCTGCTTTACTGGAACCTTCAAGATCCCCTTGAGTCTGTGCCACTTGGGGTCCTCTGGCTCGTTGATAGTCTCTGTTCCTCTGCTGCACAGTGCCAGTGGCACATCCCCTAGGGTGACATGGTTGCATCTGCAAAGGACAACACGAGTAAGGTCCCCGGGGTCCATGCACATATAGCTGACTTTGCAGAGGCTTCTTGGGAGCTCATTTCTGACTGCCAACTGCTGCCTCTCCCAGAGGCCGAATGGAGCCTGGCTGAACATTCCCTAGTGTCTGTTGGGGAATTCTGGGCAGCCAGAGAAACCAGCATGGGCTACAGAAGGTCTGCAGCCCCAGAGAGGATCTGCAACTGCCAGCAGGGTGTGGGTGCATGGACAGCGAACACGTTGTTGTTGTCTTTCCTGACCACCAGCCAGCCCTGTGGCATGATGATCCTTGACAGGAGATCACACAGAAGAGGTACATGAGTGTGGGGAGTTGAGAGGATGGCGGGTCCCAGTGTGGGCTGGTAGCCACTCACATTTACATGGCAGTGGAGTGGACTACATTGGTACTCCTTGCCCCTCCTCTTGCTTTGTGCTGCAGGAGGGTGGTTTGAGTTCTCCCACACAGAATTCACTCTAGGTCTGACCAACAGCAGGGATTTAACCCCAGGGAGTGCTCACCAGCTGGTGCTAGATGAATAGGGAAGTACGGCAGGGATTAACTCCCAACACACCACAGTATCACCTGAGTTCAGAGACCAGGGCACCTAGCAGCATCCCACAGCAAGATAAAGGCTTCTTGGAGAGATCTGGGACCATGGAAGGGAGTTCAGTTTAGTGGGAGCTGGAATTATGGGGGACTTAGGCTACTGCCCAAAAAGCTGCTGGCAGCCCACAGGACTGAGGATATCCTGGTTGTTCTCTCTTCAGCCTTCATCAGAGCCTCCATTGGACAGACCTGCTAGGTGAGGGTAAGGAATCCTGGTAAATGCAGCATCTGTAATAGAGAGTCAGGTGAGGGAAGGGAAGGTAGAGGAAGCAACAGGCAAGAAGGCAGATGGCTTGATAAGGCAGAATCCAGGTTTAGCCTGGTGCTGGTGCTGATCTCAGCTTGGTGGTTCCTCTGCTTGGTGGAGGCAACAAAATTAGTCCTAATGGCTTTGTTCTCTAACTGAGTTAGACCTAGCCACACATAGAGGCCTGCTGTAGCATCTAGAGGATACCACTTCTCTGTTGTGGGGCCTGGATTGTAACAGAGGTTATCTGATATTTGTGTAAGCTCCAATGTTCCAATGTCTTAGGTGGGGACAATGGTTTCCATTAGTGAATGTGTTGGGTATGAAGTGTGATGAGACCCCATGTGAAATGTCCAGGGTCTGCTTTTTCCTCCTTTCCCCAGTGGTGGCTCCAAGTGGCAGCTGGCTGTGCAGGATGGGAGGTGTGATGCCAATTGAGGAGGGCAGGAGACACCTCAAATCAACCTGTCCTGGCAGCTGGGCCCATGTCAAACTATGAGGCAGACTCTGTAGGCAGGGAGACAGCTCTGGGAGCCAGAGGGAAGCTGGTGAGGCTTGGAGGGAGGAGGCAGACTGAGGCAGCATAAGCAGGGCAAGTGAGTAGAGGGCTTGAGAGAGCTGGCAGCAAGTGACGCTTCCTTGGATGGGAGGACTCCAAGTGCCCTTCCCAGGTACAAAAAGAGCCTATGATGGTAGATAAGCATTGTCCCCAGGTACGAGGCATGGTCACATGGGGCCCTCTATGGAAGTATGAAGGGGCATCAGGGCAGGGACAAGAGGCTAGGGGAGCCACAGTGGGCTGGACAGCAGCCAAGGTCCAAGATTTGCTGCAAACTGCCTTAAGGGGGACTGTGGTCCAAATATGTATGGACTGGACATTGGGAATGTATGTTATACCTTATAATTTTCATAAGTGTGTCCTAATTATTCTTATTGTTTGTATTGTATTTGTTGTTATAAGAAAAAGAGCCATTTATTGGACTAAAAGGGGGAGCTGTTGGGGGAAAGATATACCTTAAATTTAAAAAAAAGCAGATAGGAGGGTGAGGGGGAAGAGAGTAGGAGGGTGGGAGCAGGAGGGGGAGAAGGAGGGGATTATGATTGAGATGTAACTTGAAGAAATAAATAAATGAAAAACAAAAGGACCAAAAAAAAAAAAAAAAGGAGGGACTGTGGGGAGCCAGGCTCATGCTTACAATCTCAGCCTTGGGAAGCTGAGGCAGGTGGATTATGCAAGTTTGAGGGCAGACTGAGTTGCACAGTGAGATCTTGTTTTAAGAAAACATTACAAAATGAGGGGCCAAGAGAGGTTGAGCAACCACCCCGGGTCGTTCATCGAGTTGGTCCTTGGATCCTCCAGAGATCCAGTGTTCAGTGCCCAGAAGGTAGAGGACAGCTCCAAGTCACACAGCAGTCTGTCAGGAAACTTGTTTGCTTGTCACTGAGCTGTGTCAAGGAAGCCACCTTGGTGCCTCCTAATAAGTCCCAGTCACCATGTTATCCAGTGGCTGGGGACCTGACCTAGAGGAGCAGAGCCCACCTTCACACCCCAAGGCCTTGGCAGGAGGGATCTAGTTACAGCTTGAGTGCTGGCCTTATTTGTTGTCATGACAACCCAGGCACCTTCTGCACCTGTCACTTGGAGACCATAACTTCTCATGGAAGGGTTGGAGGTGGGGGCGGCAGCAGGCAGACCTGTCCTACCTTGAGTTAGAGGGTGGATGAGGTTAACTTGCTAAGGGCTAGGGGCCAGGTGACCCCTTACTCTGCCTCCCTGATCAACTGACCTATTTATGCCCCATGGTTCCAGTGCTGCAAAGGCAACCCAGCTAACAGAAGAGCAGTATGGGGGTCAGACAGAATGTGTTCAGCTGGGCTCCCCTCTGTGAGGTGCTCCCAAAACTTTGAGCCAGCAGGGAATGTTGCATAGTGAGGGTGTCAGGTGTCTCCCTGGCAGCACTGTGCCTGGCAGCAGCTGAGGAGCTGGCCAGCACCTGTGGCCGTTTACTACCCCAGGCAGGGCTGTGCCTAATGCCTTCTAGGAGAAATGCAGAGAATGTTTATAAACTCAGGACTCGGGCAGGCATTGTTCCCTGCACTTGCTCTGGGCTGATCAAAGTGCCTTAGTTTCCTGTTGCTGTTGCCGTTCTGCTTATTCCTGCCATTCCCTTCTCATTATGACAACTGGTCCCTAATAAAGGACCCCCAGATGCCCCAGCACGTAGATGAGGCAGGAAGTGAGGGCTCCCTGCTGTTGGAGAAGGAAGGCAGGTGGATGAGGGTCCCTTGTGGGTGGGAGAAACAAGAAGGTAATGGTGTCCTGTGTGGGGGTGAGCATTCCCTGCCTGCATGGGGGCGAGGGTGCCACACTTAGGTTGGTTTCTGGAGGACTTATCTGTGGAGGCTCACAAGACTTTCTCTCCTGACCTGTCTTCTAATCGGGTGGTGAACACAGCTCCCAAGGGAACTGTGATGCCATTTGACAGATGGGCTGACCTACCACAGGGCTTTTCTCGGCCTAGCACTGTCTAATCTGGTTCCTGTTGGCTTCTTGCCTAGGAAGTGGTGGCCACGCCACAGGACTCACCTGTTCTCAGGCTTCAGATGAGACTCATTCTAGTGTCTCATAGCTGGTGAGTGGGGCCAGGGTGGTACCCTGGTTGTCATTCTGCCTATGGCTACACTGACCCTTGGCTCCTCTCTGTGCCACACAGACTCCAGAGGGACCCCAAACCTCACCAGACTCCCTTTTCTCCCTAGAGCCTCCATCCTCCATTGTAGCCTTTGGATGGAGTGAGAAGTCTTTGTGCTTAATTAAGACGCATGGTCCTGCCAATGGGAAAGCGGGAAATGGCTGGGCTGTTTTACAAATACAAACAATTCTTGTTCATTATCCCTTAATTGAGGCAACAAAGGCCCTGGAACATATCCATCAGAAACACATTCATGTACATTATCAGAGAGGACTGGGTTTAGTGTTCACAAAAGGAGTAGTACGTGTTCCAAGCAGGAGTTACCTGCAAAGGGAAACAAAGGCCCTGGAGCCCAAATACTGCAGAATTAGCCCAATTACACAGCTGACGAGGCAGGGGAGAAGTTTTCTGGCTGTTGGCCAGCTCTCCTCTGAGCCTCCTTTGACAGGGTCCACTTGCCACATGGGGTGAGCTAAGAAAAGAATCTCGCAGACCCCCTTTGAACCCACTTTGAGGGCCTGGTGGGGGACCTAAGAAGTAATGAGCTGATGTGAGTTCTCTACAGCCTTCACACTAACCTAAGTCCTAGAAGCAGCCTGGTTGGAATTGCCACCTCCCTACTGTCTCTATCCTTCTTATGATGCTGTCCTATAGGGTTGGGTTTTTACCACCAAACTGTGGCTGACTAGAGCCTGGACATTCTTTGTTTGACTTAAGTAGGTGACTTTGGCCCTGGGCCTTCTGCATCTCATAGTTCCACAACTGAATTTTGGGATTCCCGTGGACTCGGCGTTTGTTCTTGTTTTGAACAGTCCATCTGTCTGGTCACTCTGAAGGTGGAGTGACCTGTCCAGGGTGGCTCATGGCTCCCAACCTGGCTTTGGGGTCTGACTCCCCATCACTGCCTGTGCTTCCTTTCCCACTCAGAGCTCTTGCTGGGCATCTTCTCAGCAATGCCACAGCATCTCAACTGGTCCATGGTTATTCACCTCTGTAACACCAGTGTTCAGATGGCTCCCAGGTCCCTATCATGGGTGACTCTGACCTGGCTATCTCTGTGTCCTGAGAACTCACAGGATTCTAAGTCCTCGCTGACATTGCAGGTCAGCACTGGGCTGTTGAGAGATATGAGAGACTGAGGGGACTGTGGGGGGGATCTGGATGGACTGAATGAACCTGAGGGGAATATTGGGAACATGGTGTGTGTGTGTGTGTGTGTGTGTGTGTGTGTGTGTGTGTGTGTGTGTCTGGGGAAGGACTGTCTGGGGACTGAAGGGTGGGGGTGGGGGATGAGGATGCTCCACAGGTTTAAGGGAATATTGGAGGCTGTGGGGACTGGGGTTAGCTAAGAGGGATGCAAGGAGCCTGAGAGGGCTGTGAACCTCCCAGCTATGGAAGAAGAGGCCTGAGAGAGAATTCCTTCTCCACCTGTGTATCCATCTAGGACTGCTGCCTTGTTGTCCTGTCCTCCCACACTGGGCATGCTGGCTGGATCACACACCAACACTCTGCACTCAGATGGAGGAATCAGGCCCTCAGTGAGTATTCCCCCCACTCTCTGGATGAAGTCAGGAGTGTCCTTATCTCACCTTCAAGCACCAACACTCTTCAATATTTCTTTTAAGTAGAGACAGGGTATCCCCAGGAGGAACTCTAAGGACCAAGAGATTTTTCCATTGCTCTTCACGTGTAATTTCTCTGTTCTGTCTTTGGCTTAGTAAAGCATAAAGGTTTATTGGCTCATAAAACTAAAAGATCCAATGTAGACTTCTGGCATGGCTGGATCCAGGTGCTCTAGTGATGCCATGAACACTCTCTCTTCCCTCTGCTGGACTTTGTGTGACTCGGGATACTGCTTCCCAAAGCAGTGGCACAAAGGTCACCTGAGGCCCTGCATCTTCTTCCCAAGGTTGGTCATCCCCTCCCAGAGTCACCTCCTTCCCAACAGTGCTGACCAAAGCCCCCAGAGATGATCCTGGTTGACATTATGGAGCAATAGTCCTGGTTGGACCACTGACTGACCAGGTCTGGTCCTATACCTGCCTAGAAGATGGCTTCCTTTACCCCAGCTACCCTGAGAAGGATGGAATAGTCTGCTCCAGTATCTTCATGGCAACAATTCAGCCTCTGCCCAACTTGCAGGACCACTTTGGATGGCTAGCTCCACCTACAAGGGGACCTGTCCTCCAGGTGGCTGGGGACAGCAAGGTATTTGTGGCACAGGGATCCTTCATAGCAAGCTCTTGCCTACAGGTTTCCTCCACAGGGCTGCCTCTCCTTGGCATTGTGGTCATTGGAGTCAAGTCTCCAGACCAGCTGGGAAGAGTAAGGTGGACTGACAGGTATCATATTGATCCGGGGACTGAATGAAGTTCCACCCATAGATGCTCCATGGTCAGGGCCTTCCTGACACCCTCTGACAGATCCTGGCTAAGCAGTTCTTTCTAGAAAGGTACTGGAAGCTGAGAAGTTTCACCCTAGTCCTGCTTCCCTCTTGTGGATTGAAGATCTCTCCTGACACCTCACTGTGCCCTCAGCTGCAGATGGCCTTCTTCAAAGGTGGACCTGACTGTCTCAGGCCCCTGGGTTGCCCCAGGCCACAGGCTGGTCCTAAGTCTTTCTAGACTCTCTCAGGGCCCTGGCAGAAAAGGTGTCTCCTTAACGCAGACTAATCTCCATCTTCAACCACCATTCCAGCTTCCTGTAGAATCCCTCCCCGACATCTGTTCCTTTTTCTTCTCTCCTGAAGGGGCTGTCAGGTGACAGTCCTTCACAGCTCCTTAATGCCATCATTTGTAAGAGGAGCAGGTGTCAGGTGTCACAGGTGAACACAACAGCTGTCTACAGCAAGTAGTCTTAATCGGAGGAGTAAGACGAAGTCCAGGTTTCAGGGTGAGCCAGCTGGAAGCTAGCCGAACTCAGGGCATTCATCTTCCATCTTGGAAGCCACAAACAATATCCTTGTAGCAGCACTCTCCAGGAAGGAGATGCACTGTGCCCACTAAGCCTCCCTCCTGCACAGCCATTCGTGCTCTCAGAAGGTCCAGGGAGTTATGAGCACAGAGCGAATTCCTCTCCATCTCTATGCATGTACCATGAAGATGATGACCCTGTCCTCTCAGAGTTGGCATATCCATGGACAGATAAATGGAAATGTGTGTAGAAGGAGAGGCAGCCACCTCGTCTTTACTGCAGCCCCTCCCTGGGGTCCACGATGGGACCTGTAACCCACAGATCCAGTGCTTGAAGATAAAATCAACTGCACAAGCCCTGCCATGTTGGAAAGCAATATCAATGGAAAGGCTGACTGGGGACTTTTGAGCACCTGCATTAAGGGCTGCTCCTAGGGAACTGGCTTTGTCTCTCAGCAGAATCTCCAGGTGAATGCCTGGCCTTTACTTTTCATCTGGTCCAGGTACCCAGGCCTGGTGATCACAGGCATACAGTAGATACCATGTCTGCTAGCTGTGCAGGCCAGCCCTCTTTTGCCCCGGGCCAGACAGCAAGGCCAGGTGACCCTGCAGATGGTTCATCAGATGGTTTCCAGGTGGCCCTGCAAGCACTGGCCTGGGAAAGAGCAGCTTGAGAAGGTCTTGGACAGCATGTTGGAAGTGGCCTGCTTCGACTTGCCTGTATGTTTGGGGCCTCAGGCTGTGTTTCCTGCTTGCTGTGAGTACCACTACAGTCAGGGTCTATGGGGTGAGATCCTGACAGCTGGCTTTGGTTAAGCCATAGGAGAAATGATGTCACTTCTCACTGTTGTCTGAATCTGAAATGTCTCCAAATGTCTCTGTATTGAAGACATAGCTCCCTAGCCTGCTATGGAAGGTAGCAGAGCCAATACAAAAATAGGACTTGGTGGGAGGAAGTAGGGTGATTTGGGGGTGCTCTTAGCGGGGGATATTGAGACCCATCCCTTCCTTTCTTTTTGTTTCCCAACCACCATTAAGTGAGCAGCTTCCTCTACCACTGACACCATGCTCCTTTCTGGCCACCCAAAAGCAACAGAGCCACCCAACAATGGTCTGAAACTGCCAACACTGGGAGTCAAATAACCTTTTCTCTTTTTAAGTTGACAGTCATGAGGTATTTGGTGCAATAACACCAGCTGCTCTTGTAAAATTTGATGCCTTCTGCTTTCCTTCAGCAGGGCAAGTGGCTGAGGGATCACCAAGGGGAGCCTGTGACTTTTCAAGTGTTCACTGACTCATGGAGCACAATCTGACTGGACTCTTCTTCACCCTGGCCACCAGGAAGCTTACAGCGGACTGCAACCGAATCTCTGCTCCTTCTTTTTGCCAGTCTTACTTTGCTGGGTTTTTTTGTCTTTAGCTTATTCTTCACTTATCATTTATTATCAACTGTCACAATCTATTTTTATATTCAAATTAAAAAAAAAGACACAGATGGCAGATTAAGTGTATTCCCTCCTCCCCTCATCTGAATCCCTAGGAATGGCACAGGCAGGCCTCTTTCTCTTCATCTCTCTTGTTCTGTCTTCTCTTTCATGAATCTTGAACAGCTCTGCAAAACTGTCAACCCATGCATTGTAAGCAAAGCCTAGCTTGCAAGCCCCAGTCTGCAGAGGGGACTGGCCTGGTAAACAGTGTGAGGGTTCCCAAACTCCTGAACACACAGCAGGACTGGGACCACTGTCAGGGGACTGGGTAGGGCCATCGGCAGACACCTTTCAGGGTTAAGGGAGAGGCATGGAACATTGCTGGGGGCAGAAGTAGTTGAGTGGCCTTGGTGGTGGGTAGATAAAGAGTCATGAAGGTCCCAGACCTAGAAAACAAGCTTTTGGAGAGACCTCGTGGGACACTCTGGCCTGCCCCTCACAGCCACAAGTAAACAGGGACAGAATTTACCAATGAGCCAAGTTCAGACACCACCATAAGCCTGGTATGAGGACCGCCAAACCTGTATGGAGTACTGGCTGTGACAGGGCCAGCATTCAATGAGACGGCCCCCGAAGAGGAGTGGCCAGCACCCAGAGCATAAAAGGGAGAGAATTAATGTTGTGGGGAAGGAGAGGACACAAGGAGCTCATTGCAGATCTCAAAATGGAAACTCCTGAACCCAGTTTGGAAGGCATGGTAGACTGTGTGTGAAGGCAGCTGACATTGCAGAGGCCTTTGTATTGAAGATACAGTTTCAGCCCATGGCACTAATAAGAGGTGATGGACCCTCTAAGGGATTGGGCCTAGTGGGAAGAAGTGGTGTCACTCAGGTGTGCCTTTGAAGGGGATCCTGAGACCCTAGTCCCTTCTTTTATTTTAACCTCTGATCTGTATGAGGTGAGCAGGCTTCCTCCGCCATGGCAGATATGCTGCCATAAGCTTAAAGCAATAGATTCCAGCAGCCATGGGCTACAGCCTCTGAAACCGTGAGCCCAAATAGACCTTTCCTCATCATAAGGTGATTGTCTCAGCTATATAGTCACAGCAATGGAGAACTAACACTCTACTATACCAAAAAGAAAGAAATTTCTTTTACTATTTTCATTACTTTGAAAGTTTTCTTTTAATTAAAAAAAATCAAGACTACATCTTAAATTTTATTAAACTTCTTTGTAAAAGTAGGGGTGTCTTGAGAGGTCTCTTTTAGCCTGTGGATATGTTGAACCCCTCACTCAGGCCAGCCTGACATTCCTGTGCTCTTAAGCTGTGTTGGGGTCTTATTCTCTGGCTGGTCTAATGGGTCTGTTTTTTTCTTTTTTTTAAAGATTTATTTATTATGTATACAGTGTTCTGTCTGCAGGTGTATCTACAGGCCAGAAGAGGGCACCAGATTTCATTATGGATGGTTGTGAGCCACCATGTGGTTGCTGGGAATTGAACTCATGACCTCTGGAAGAGCAGCCAGTGCTCTTAACCGCTGAGCCATCTCTCCAGCCCGGGGCCGGTTTTTTTCATACTTTATTTTGCTCAACTGCATGTTGCTTGGGTCAGTTTTCATCAGGTTGGATGTAACGAAGCTTGAAATATCCATCTTTTTGCTCTACTATGAAATGGCTGGCATTGGACTGCCTTCCACTGCTGTGGTAAACACTGTGACCAAGAGCTACTGGGGAAGGAGGGGTTTATTTTACCTAACAACTGTAGTCAGTCCATCATCCAGGGAGGAACCTGGAAGCAGATACAGAGAGCATGGAGGAACACTGCTCACTGGCTTGTTCCTCATGGCTTGCTAAAGCTGCTTTCTTACACAACTTAGGACCACTCACCCGGAGGTGGCGCTGCTCACAGTGGACGGACCCTCCCGTATCAATCATTAATCAAGAAAATACCTCTTCCCCCCCCAACCCTCCCACCTTGCCCACAGACCAGTCTGATGGAGGCATGTTCTCAACTGAGGTTCCATCCTCTCAGATGACCCCTCCTTATGCCATGTTGAAAGACAACTAGCCAGCACACAGCCTACTTGACAGGGCAATGGACATTGGCTTCAGAATGGGTGCCTCAAGGTTGGAAGGCCAGTTGTCCCTATGGCTGGGTGCAGAGAGGCAATAGTGGGTGTTTTCCCACCTCCCTGAGAGCTTTTGGGGCAACAGGAGTGATTCCAGCTGGCTTCATGTTTCTTAGCCACCTGGCTCCTCTGTTCTGCCTTTGATGCTCCTCAGGTGGGACACTCTCTGTCTGACACTAGGCAGGTGGGTGGCACAAAATTGATTACAGTTTTATGACTAAGGACTGGTATGCCACAGTCTTCTCCCTCCGGACCCCTTTGACCTCCCTGAAAAGAGTCCCACAACAGTGCTTCCATCCCTCTATTGACTGGTCCCACCACCCACTCCTGGTCAGGTCACTCTGTCCATAAAGCCAGAGACTGCCAGGGGCCCCTTAAAGATGAGCCCAAGCTCAAGGCACCTATATGGCTCCACTTGGGAAGGAAAGTATCTCAGCCAAGATCTCAACCCTGGCTATACACCCTGACTCTGTTCCTGACCCCTGCCTCACTTCACCTCAGGTCCCTTCCTGTCCCACTGTGGGCCACAGGGATGGGAGAGCAAGTGGGTTGCCCACACTGGTGCGAGGAAGGCCTGTGGGAACTCGGACTGAAATTCCTCACAAAGATGTGGGTCCAGTGACACAGCCCCTTAATTGGCAGCCCTGAACGTCGGTTGTTCATAAGCGAGGCTTGGCATGAATCACCTAGGGATCTTGTTAAGAATCCAGAACTTCGGAGCCAGTAGGTTCAGGATGATATATCTGGTTACAAGTGACAGAGCATCAACTACCTGAGGCCATGGGGGATTGATCTGAAGGCAGGATTGGTGGGGGCAGGCTGAAGCTACAATGAGACTGGAAAGGATGGTGGCTACATCCCCCAGTTCTGCAGGCCTGGCTACCCAGTTGCACCACCACCAGACCACCACTCACTCTACAGATCCCTGAAGGACTATAGCCTTCCTGAATGAATCCTGACCTGGCAGCTGAGGCCATGGGCTCAGGGGGTGTGAATGACAGGGCTTAGGCTCTGCTAACCTGGCAGGGCACCTGCTGGTGTCCTTAGGCCTGAGCCCAGAGGCTGTGCTTCAAAAAGCCAGCCTGAGGTCCTACCCTGCAGCCAGTCAGCAGATCCTGGCTGAAAAGAGAGCCTCAGCAGACTCCCTTGTGGCCTCAGGGCATCCCCTGGATATTCTCTTGGGACAGGTTCCAGCCTGCTGTCCAGCATAGCTGGTCAAGGGTGGGAAATGCCTCAGAGACTGTAGGCCTGTGAACCTATGAGTCACTTTGGTAGCTGTGAGCAGAGGTCACAAGACCTGCATAGTGGTACTTCTGGGAGAGGCCCTCTCTCATCCACCTATGATCCTCCCTGTCCCTCCCCTCTCCCCCAACTGAGGTCTTCACTTAGCAGCCTAGGGAACTGGCAGGTTTGCAGTACACAGAACCTTCCTAGGGAGGGAGGGGTAAAACTTTACATCTTGGCCTCTGAGGAGCCCCTCCTCCTACACTTACAACCCAACAAGGGTGCCCCCTTTCGTTAGACTGATATTCTTCACCTCACTCTTCAGGGACACATAGGTGAGCGCTGCAGGTTGCAATTTAGCTTCTGGAATCTCATATTTCCTATAGCTGTTTAAAAATGAAACTGGCCATCAATAATTAAACTAAGAGTGGGCATTAAAAGTTCGTGTTTCAGCTCCTCTTGAAAGCCTGGCACAGTTTGTTCTGCTGAGCCTGTCCCTATCCACATGTAGGAGGTATCCTTTAGACCCCAACACCAAGGAGAATGGACCCCAGGTTCCTCCATGGTCCAGCATGGGGGTCATCCCCCAGGCTCTTCCAATACCCAGGAGGAGGGCATTCCTCAGGCTCCCCCAGCACCTAGGCGGTTCCCCCATTCTAGCCATGCCTCAGGCTCCTCAGCAGCCTACATTGCCTCCTTGTTCCCTGATGGGCGTGTGAACCCTTTGTTGGGAGGTTGGGATTGGTTTTGGACTTTTCCACCATCA
The DNA here is from genome assembly GCA_907164525.1 of Lophiomys imhausi. Classification (NCBI taxonomy): domain Eukaryota; kingdom Metazoa; phylum Chordata; class Mammalia; order Rodentia; family Muridae; genus Lophiomys; species Lophiomys imhausi. The sequence continues at coordinate 1,042,074 of CAJQZJ010034271.1, read as the reverse complement.
CTGTCCTGACAGCCAACACTCCCTGCTGGAGTGGCCACTCTGGCTGCAGCTCTCTACTGGCGTGTAGGCCTGGGGAGGTGTAGGCCTGGGGAGGCTCTTTGCTGCCCATTGTGGCCACAGCTGAGCAGCTGGGGGTTTCCAGATTGGCCTGTCATACTGTCTCTGAAGGTGACCCATGACCTTTGCCCTGAGTCAGACCTCTGACCTCAGCATTCTTTCCCCCCATTTTCCTTCTCCAGCATTCTTCAGGCAGATGTGAGGAGCCTGGGGCTCTGGGGACAGGTGGGGTGAAGTGAGGCAGGGGTCAGGAACAGAGTCAGGATGTGTAGCCAGGATTGAGATCTTGGCTGAGATCCTTTCCTTCCCAAGTGGGGCCATATAGGTGCCTTGAGCTTGGGCTCATCTTTAAGGGGCCCCTGGCCTCCCTAGAACTGCTTTGTTTAGAAAGGCTCACTGTGCACTTTATGAGATTTTGGAATAGCACCCCAGAAGCTGAAGCAGAATTATTTTCACTTTTAGAAAGGGACAGGATGGTGTCAGAATGATGTGCCTGACTTGGACCCTGCCCATTTTACAAGGAAGCTAATCATGGTCAGAGAGGCAGAGAGGCTGAAGAGAGGAGGGTGCAGCCTGACAAGAGAAGACTGCCAGCTAGCAGGATGGAGAGGGGAGGAGCAGGGGAGGAGGGGAGGGAGGAAGGAGGGGAGAAGGGAGCAGGTGGCTAGAACCTCAGCTTAGAACATCAGCCTCCACTCCAACTATGCCCTGTGCCAAGCTCTATCTTTCTTTCTTTTCTTCTCATGCCCTGTCTGTCCATCCATCCGTCAATCCATCCATCTGTTTGTCCGTCCGTCTGTCTATCTGTCTGTCTCTGCTATCTCTCTGGGTCTCTTTTCCTGTCCTGGCTGTATGTCTCTGCTTTACTCTGCCCAACCACCCTGGCATCCTGGGGTCTCTCTGCCTCTCTCCCTGCTTATCTTTGTCTCTTCATGGTGTTTTTCCTCTCTTCTATCTTTTACTTTCTCTGCTCATGGCTATCTGACTGCATGTCTTCTTGGGGTGGCCGGGTGTCTGTCTGTCCATCTTCTCATCTCAGGCAGCTGGAAGCATCCCCTGCAATCATTGATGTGTGGTTGTGAGATTCCCTTTGAATACTGCAGCAGCCAGTTGCTGGTTGCCAAGGGAACGGGTCAGGAGAGATGGGGGAACCGAGGGGGGCATAGGGAGCGAGGCAGGGGGTGTGGGCACGCTTTTCTGTTTTCATCTTCTTTGGTGCGTTCCTTTTCCAAAGCATAGAGAAAGGACGACAATTTAAAATGATTTTTCAAGAATCAACACGGCAGAAATAATGGGTCCTAATTGTGCTGGACTAAAAGCCAGGCAGGGAGAGTGGCAGCTTCTTGGTGCCCAGAGAGAGCTAATGGCCAGACTCAGGGAGTGGAGCCACTCCAAGGCCAGGAGCTGCTGTGCCACGTCCCTGACTAGCATTGCCCAAGGCCACCCTCCTTAATCCTTGCTGAGAGCTTAGGATTCAAAGCCCAGAAGTCTCCACAATCCCCACCAAGCAGGAGAGGCAGCTGGGTGACCACACACAAGGTACAGGCCTCCTACTGCTTTCAACTGAGAGAGGGTAGGTAGATGGGCCTGGCTAGGCCATTGCAAGCCCTGGGCCTTCTTTAGAAGCTTCAAAGAAACAGTCTTGGTCTTCTCTGCTCAACCTGATCTCACCATCATGGGCACAGACAGAATTGATGCTGGCATAATGCCCATGCTGCCTTTGCCACCTGCACCCCAGCCTCTGCTCCGAGTCAGCAAATCCTATGAATAGAATGAGCTAGGCTATCCACTTCTGGGATCACCAAGATTGTGGGGGTTGCACAAAGGGGAGAGTTCTAGGTGTAGACTCAGCTAGTCTGAGTCCTGTCACTTACCAGCTTCAACTAGAGGGAGACTGGGGAAAACACAGTGTCTCGGGGAATGAGTCCCACTCCTATCAAATCAGGATGGACAGGATCCCAGCTGATGCGTGAGTTGGTGTGTAACAAGCAGGTTTGCAAGGAGAGGGAGGTATGAAGAGCATTGGGTAGTGGAGAAAGGTCCTCGGAAAAGGACTTCATACTGATGGTGCCCTGAAGATTAAGCAGAGAGGCCTTGAAGACTTCCACCTTCCCCAGCCACCAGGGAGAAGCTGCTCCATTCTGGGACATGCCACCAAAAAGCCTCAGTCTTGTCCCTAACATCAGCTCTGCAGGACCCAAATCTGCAAGGGTGCCAGCAGGGCCCAGTGCAGAAGCCCAATGCTCCCAAATGCATTTGACTTGAGCCATCCCATGCCTTTCACTGTCCTAGGCAACTAGAAGCCTGTCCTCTGTCTGTCTTTACCCCATCTGTCCCATTGTCATCTTATATTCTGCCAGCAAGCGCCCAGTGAGTCTGGGGCCCAGTGGAGGACAGTGGCCGTGACTTGTATGTGTGGCCTGACTCTGTGTATTCTCATCTTCTCTCCCACCCAGTCCTAGCTCCTAGTGACTCCTGGCATGCAAAGAAGTCCATCATAGCAAGTGATGCTGGAGCCCTGGACGGGCTAAAGGTGACATGACATTGGCCTTGCTCACTGTGGGAAAAGGAGAGGCAACAGAAGAGGGGAGAGCCACAGACACAGGAGCCCTCTGCAGAGCTGTGCTGTGGAGGGAGAAAGACAAAGACCACAGGAGGGCCATGTAGAGATGAGGGATCTGGACCCTTCAGCAGCTGGGGGAGCGTGTGTGATGAATGTCAGGTGTGAGTGACATCCTTTGGCAATGGGTGTCTCTTCAGTCCGTGGCCAGCTACCCTGTGCCTTGCAGCAGGCTTGGATGGAGACCCAATCCAGGTCAACACTGCATTCAAGAGTGACAGAAGGTTTACTCTTCCCAGGGGTAGGGATGGAACCCTGGGCCTCATTTGTATGAGGCAAGTATTCTGCTAAGAGTCCCTCCCTAGCCCCTGTGACAGCTTTCGTTAAGTCCCTGTCTCTGCTTAGTTCCTCTTCTGGCATGAGTTCATCCCACACCAAAGGAAGCCTGTGTTTAGCTTACTATTTTGGGTGCTTTTGTGGCATGGGGACTTGCTGACCCTCCCAGGTCCCAGAGACAGGAAACACTCCTGCTAACATGTCTTTAAGGCAAACCAAGCCCTATCTCCGTGTGCTTTTACCCTCTGGGACACTGCACCCTGATCACCTCAAGGTTGGGACAAATACCCTGGGCAACTGCAACTCCAGAGCCCCAAAGTTATTTTGCCAGCGGTCCTCACCACCCCTTCCCTCAGACACAGGAAGGGTCCTTGCCACCCCATCCTGCTGCAAGCTGTAGTCTCCAGGCTGCTGACCTCACAACACCTTGTAAATGGGCTGCTAGCTTCCAGAAGCCTGTCCTGTCCTGTGGGAGTGAGTTCTCATTGTATCCACGACAGATACCAACACATGCAACCTTGTGGCTGGGGCAAGAGGAACAGTTAGTTACCTATCCACCTTCAGTGACTTTCCTCTCCCAGAAAAGCTCAGTCAGTAACCTTGTCCCTTGTCCTGGTCCCTCCTCCGCCATCTCAGCACATCACCTGTGTGATTGTTTATCTAACAATTCTCTTTCACGTATCTGACTTTTGCAAAAGTCAGGGGTGTATAATTTACATAATTGGAGACAGAATTTACATACAGTAAAATTCAACCCCCCCCCCAAGCACACAGTTCAGCAGGTTTTCACAATAACTTCAGCGAGGTAGCTGCCACAGCAGTCAAGGACCCTTCCCACCCCCCACAGCAAATCTGGCTTCCTACATCTTTGCAGTAGATCCTATGTGCCACCTCCAGCCCAGCAGCCCGGATGCTGCCCTTCACGTTACAGGTTGTTCTGAGAGTCATGCAGCATGTGGCTCCTGTGTCTTCCTTCTTTTAGCACAGTACAGCCTTCTTTAAAAGTCAAGCTGAAACCCCAAGGCCACAATGTAGTTCTCTTACTTCCCAGAACTCAGGCTTGTTTATGCTGTTTACCTGCAGTGACCCAGCTAGGCAACAGCCTCAGCCTTCCCTCAGTGTTTTAGGGCCAGGCTGGTGAGGCCCATCTATTATTACAGCTGAGTTCTCCCCTCGGCTTGTATGGTTCTCTGCGTTTTGACAAATGGGCACAGCCAGGTGGCCACCAGTTGATAGATACACTGCTGTCAACCATCAACTCAAACCTTCCATGGATGTTGAGGGAACTTTGGTCTGGTCAGCTCAACTTCTCAAGGTGTCATTGCGGTGGAGTCCAAACTCCCTTTGGGGTCTGGCATCCTCCCCTAAGCACAGATGCTGCCTGACAGGTCTATATACTCAGATCCATTCCTTTCCTGTGTGGCCAAGCCACTAATTCCTAGTGTACTGTTTCCACCTGAGCCTGGCAGCAGCATGTTTCTCTGAGTGTCTGGACACAGGTCTTAGGCTACACAGGTTTGGGTTCCTTATTGAGGAGAACACTATCGGTGTGGTGAATGTCTGCATGCCTTTAGCAGAGGCCATCCAGCTGTTTCCAGTTCCTACACT
>CAJQZJ010034271.1:1012420-1037413 GCA_907164525.1 Lophiomys imhausi | reverse complement strand
CCCCCCCCCCCCCCGTCCTTCCACCTTTTATTTGAACTTCTTTTGAATCCTTGTTTTGTTTTTTCACTACTGGGTTTTGAATACATGGCCAGGCGAACACCAGACAAATGCTCTATCACTATTCTATATCCTAACCATGTTTTATTTTGTGACAGGGTCTTACAATCCATGCTGGCCTCAAACTGGCTCTGTAGTACAGGCAGTCTTTGCATTCACAATACTCCTGGCTCAGCCTCTGGTGGAGCTGGCATTACATGTCTGCACCACTATGCCCAGCTTTCCTTTGCCTATTCTTTATTGGGGTGTGTGCTTAATCTTCTTTTTGAGTCACAAGACTCAATACTCTAGATGCACTCTTCGGTCACATGTATGTTTGGTAAATACATTTTTTCCTGTCCTTGGAGAATCTAGTTTTGATGAGGTCCTCGACTTATTTTTAAAATAGCAAAATCATTTCTTAGTTTTACATATGACTTGTATCTCTTTTCTCTTGTCACCTGAACCCTATCTCTGAAGCTCTACCATGATATTCACCATGTCCCTGGATGGAACTCAGGTCATTCTCTCAGCTGTTTCTGAACACAATGGAGTCTGGGACCAGGGAAGAGGAAGCAAAAACTTTCTAGTGTTTAGGATGCATATAAGCTGTGCTTCAAAATAACAGGACATAGAAGGCTACTTTGACCTAGTGACAAAGGACACAGAATATTCCAGCAATTCAGTGGCTGGAATTACGGACCTGTGGCACCTGGCCCAGTGTTTAGGATGCTAAAGCGGGAGGATTGCAATTTCAAAGCTAGTCTAGGCAATTTAGTGAGGAACTGTTTCAGAACACAAAAAAAGGATGGGAATGTAGTTCAGGGGTTGAGATCTTGCCAAATACATGTGAAGGCCTATATTCCAGTTCCCATAAGCAAAAGTAAAATAAAATAGAGAGTCTAGCAATAATTTAAGGCCAGTTGACTTTTGACAAGGGTGACCATTCATAAATCCCTATCCTCAGAGTCAAACTGCCACCATTATCATGAGACTAACTGTGCTGTTTGCAAGACAATCCCAGCTGGGCTTGGTGGCTCCTGACAGATCCTCATAGAAGGATTGGGCTGGGAATGTCATGGAGCCCTCACCAGAGCATCCAGATGCTTCTCTCTCAGCCAGTTGTAAGCAATTCTGCCCTAATTGCATGAGGCCTTGGGGTCTGGGGTGGTGCTAGAGTCTATATGCTGGGGAAGACTGGGGGAGAGGGCTCCACTCTGTGGTTTTAGGAAAGCCATCTCTGTGCTAGGAGTGAAGACTTCCCAGTGTGACTGCTGTAAGTTCACCCATGCCCCGGCCTATGACCTTTTGCCCAGGCTCTGTAAGTTGAGCCTGGTCTGAGTCATTCCCCAGAACTTGTGGGATCATACTTTGATTTGACCTTAGGAAGAAGGTTCAGATGCTTTTCACAGCTTCCCTCCATGGAATGAAGTCTTGCAACATCAGTCAATGTAATAATGTTTTGGTTTTATTTTTTTTTCCACAAATGGTACCAAAGATCTGTGTTCTGTGTATCTTCACATGAGAGAATGAACTTGGACCCCTACCTCACATCATGTGCAACAAATGAGTCCAAATAGATTGAAGGTTGAAAGTTCTGAGAGATAAAGCCTGTCACCTCCTGGGTGAGTCCTGGGTGAGTCCATGTTCCTGTGGGCTCTTAGAAAGGACACCAAACAACATCAATCTAGAAAGAATGAATTTCTTTGAGTTAAGGCCCTTCCTATGTAGCCCTAGCTGTCTTGGAACACACTTTGTGGAACACGCTGGCCTCAAACTCACAGAGATCTGCTGCCTCTGCCTCATGTGCTGGGTTTAAAGACCTGCACCACCATGCCTGACTTAAGAATGAAACACTGGCATGTGTGTGGAAGACACTCAGGCACACTCACCATTGTGTGAAGGTGGGTGTGTGGGTGCCACTATAATGAACAAGAATGTGATGAAGAGTTGGGAGAGAAAGAGAAGCAATGGTTTATGCACTTTGAAGAGAGGAAGAACTGGAAACTTGATGGTGGAGAGAAATAGACTGATATGAGTGGCAGACTCTGCCACCTGAGGCCATGGCGAGGTCCCAGCCCATGCTGCCACCAAGGGCCATGCTTGTGTCCACAGCTCTGAAGCAGTAGGGGTCTGTGTCAATGTCTGTGGCCCATGTTACCACCAAAGGCCACGCAGACATCCCTGGTCTGGGCTGTCTCCCGGGGCCATCTTGATGTCTGAGGGCTGTGCAGTTAGCCCCACCCTTTACTGGCTGTGGCACCTAGGAGAGTTGCCCCAACCCTTGTCTGGGCAGCATAGGAGAGCTGGCCTCACCCCTCAACTGGGCAGCATGGGAGAGATGGCCCTGCCCTGAGGGTGTGAACTCAGGAGAAATTCCCCCCAACCCTTGCCCCTTGCTACCTGTGGCAGGCAGGAGAGCTGTTTCATGTTGCTCTCCCCCAACCCTTGACCTGGGCATTGTGGGAGAGCTGGTCTTGTGGTGTGGGTGCAGAAGAGCCAGTACCATCCCTTGCCAGCTGCCACAAGCAGGAGAGCTGGTCCTGGTGGTGCAGGTTCAGGAGAGCTGTCAGACTGAACAACTCAGCTACCACTCAGGCCAAGATCCAGGGGTTTGAGTTGGCTCGTCCCAACATCTACCCCATCTATGATCTGCTGAAGCATGCAAAGGGGCTGGCTGGTCATGCGGATCCAAAGCTTCGGGGTCCCCATGACACAGGGCAACAACAGGATATCCGAGAGGATCCAGTGAGGATCCAGTATTGATAGTGTAGCAGAAGCCAGAGGCCTCAAACCAGACCAGTGACTCACTGCAATGAACACTTGCAGGTAAAGCTGTGTGGACAAAAGGGTAGACTGTGTGACACACCTCAGCTTTCACAGTGAGATGTTTCATTATTTATTTATCTATTTATTTATTGTTTTCTATGTGGGGGAGAGAGGTTTCAAGGGTGGAGGGTGGATATGCAGGAATGGGAGATAAGTGGGATTGGGGTGCATGATGTGAAATTCACAAAGAATCAATAAAAAGTAAAAAAAAAAAGAGTGAATAATCTAGATTTTATTAAATGTAGAAACTCATTTTTCACAGAGAAGTGAGAAGGTGCCTCATAGGCCAGAAGCACATTTTATAGCCTGCTGGCAGAGCATACAACAAACTCCTGCAACCTAAAGAAACTAAAAAGATGAGCTGCCCAATCCAAAACGGATATCTGCACTTCTTCAAAGATGACCCTTGCATGGCTAGTAAGTACAAACGAAAGAAAAACTGCTTAACCTCATTGACCATCAGAGAAATGCAAACCTGAACCCCAGGATGAGTTCAGGAAGTAACAAGGTCAGGTCAAATTGAAGAAGCTGAAGCCGGGCACATTGCTGCTGGGACAGGTGGGCCACTTTCCAAAGTAGCCCAATGCTTCCTCGAAATGCAAACCTCAGGAGCACCACTTCACAGCCCTAGGTATAATGTGTCCCCACAGATCAGGGTATGAATATTCATGGTGGAGTTATTCATAATAGCCAGAAGCAGGACGAGCCAAATGTGGCTCACACATCCAATGGAATATTATTCAGCCATGCAAGAGGACTGAACGTGTTTCTGAAAGGATTGATCTTGAAAACTCTGTGCTGAGTGGAAAGCTGGTCGGGAGGGATCAGGTGTCATGTGACTGTCAGTAGGGCAGCATATCCACAGATGAGGACAGTGGGTTAGTGACTGCCAAGAGCTGGGGGAACAACTTAAAGATACAAAGTTTCTTTGGGAGTGGGTAAATAAGTGAATATTCTAGAAACTTCTGACACGTCCATTTAAAAATGGCAAGTGTTGTGTTACGGGGTTTATACCTCAATTAAATGAAAACTTAAAGATCCAGGTGCCCACAGAGGCTCTGTACCAGGTGTGGAGGAGGAGGCAGGTTCCCTCAGGATGGAGCCAGGGTGCCTCTGGTGCATAGAGACCTAGGCCTCTCTTGAGCTGGGTTGCTCTCTGCCCTAAGTGCAGCTCTGGGCTGGGATCCACACCCACTAAGATGTGTCACCTGGGGAAGCTGTGCGCTGGCTTGGCGTGGGTTGCTTCTGTCAGGCGTGCATGCCGGGAGACACCTGAGGCGCCAACTTCTGGGCCACCCCCCACCAGAGAGACAGGCAGCCTGCCGCCTCGCCTCCCTGTTTGCACAGCCTGGCTTCATTAGTGGGGAGGTGAGGATCTAATTTCCTTCAAACAAATGCCGGGGGTTGGTGCTTCCCTCCAACAATGAGCAGTGGCAGACGGTGAGAAATCTGCTCACACCTTCTGGGTCGGGGTAGGGAGCGGCTCAGACATGGCTGCCAGTGAGGCAACAAGCCCTGTGTGCCTGGCCTAGGCTTCCTCGTGCCTGGACTGAGAGGAAGAGAGGTAGCCAATTCATCTGCAGTGGAGGAGCCAGGATGTGGGTCTCCCAACAGCGCTTTCATAGGTCCTGAGCCAAGGAACCAAGAACTTTGGGCATTTTTGTTTGGTATGGTGTAGGCAGGGCCCAAGGGCAGGCTTGTGGCCAGAGGGAGGAAAGCAGACGCTGAGGAGGGGTGGTAGGGTTGTGTTGGAGCAATGGCAGCCTCTGTTACAGGGCAGAACTGCCTGCAGTAGGGAAAGGGGCCAGACCTGACATGTCTGTGTGTGTCAGCCACAGGATAAGGGACATACATTCAAGGCTAGAGCACATGCTTTGGGGAGATCCCTTAGGGGGCTCACCCAGGGCCTTGACTAGCACATTATGGCAAGGCATCAGCTGGATGGTGACATTCCCCCACAGTCTTGGGAGCAGTATGGAAGCTTTACCAGTCAACTGGCATCTGGTATGGTTCGGGTCCTGGAAAGGCAACAGGGAAGTGTGACATCTCTAAGAAACCCTTCTTGGTGTGTTTGGGGAGGCCATGGCCGCACAGCTCACACGCAGGCAGTACTCAGGCCTCTTTCTCAGTCTTCAAGGCACTTTGTCATCTGGCTCAAGGACTGGGAGGTGTTTTCCAGCTGGAATGAGCTGCCGCATACAAGATCCTACTTGTGTTAGGCGCCCTGGTGCAGCATGGGGCCGGCATGGAGAGCCTCTCAAACATCCATCAGCAGTTCACTCTGTCACCTGGGGTTTCATTCAGGGCCATTGTTTTTTCTGCAGTGTTGATTTTCTTGCCATGTGTTCCAGGCTTCCGTGTGTGTGTGTGTGTGTGTGTGTGTGTGTGTGTGTGTGTGTGTGTGTGTATGAATGTGGGGACCAGAAATCAATGAATGGTTCATGTGAAGTATCTTCCGTAGTGATTTTCCACCTTAGTTTGGAAGACAGTGTCTTTCATTGAACCTGGAGTGCTGGCCAGTGAGTGCCAGGGATCCACTTGTCTTCTCTCCGGTGTCCAGACCTCCAGGAACAGAGGCTGAGGGGAGCAGGGATGAGACAAGCCCTAAAGAAGGAGAGGATAGAGAAAGAGGCTTTTGTGAGTGATGGTGGTCCCCGGGGATGGCAAGTCAGACACAGCTCTAGCCCTCATGGAGGTTATACCAGGGAGAAAGTGAGCAACTAAACAAAGAAATAAAGTAAGTAGGTGGTATGTGCCTGTAAACACAGTACCAGGAGTAAAGAGAGGAGGATTAGAAGTTCAAGTTATCTTCAGCTACATAGCAAGGTCAAAGCCAGCCTGGGATGCATAGGACCTTGTCTCAAAAAAAAAAAAAATCTAAGTTATGATGGATACTATCAAGACATTGCCAAAATGTTTGGGGAGGTAGGGACAAACTACCTGTTAGTGTTAAAGCCAGCCAGCTGCAGAAAAAAAAAAAAAAACAAACAAAAACAAAACAGATGCAGGGAATGACAAGGACAGGGAAGCACAACTTAAACTTGGGGTACTTAGAGCAGGGGAGCCCTATGATTGAGAAGAGGTGACTAGGATTATGCAATACAGAATGGGAGGGGAAGGCTGGTGTATCGGTTACTTTCTGGCACTGTGATAAAACACCATGACCCAGGCAACTTATGGAAAAGTTTTATTTTGGCTTACAGTTCCAGAGAAAGTCCAAAATGGCAGGAGAGTTCTGGCAGCTGGAAGCTGAGGGATCACATACTCAACCTCGCACAGAAAGCAGAGGGGTTGAACTGGAAACGGGAGGAGGCTCAAACCCAGTGACTTTCAACCTTCCTAATGATGCCACCCCTTAATACAGTCCCTCATGTTGTGGTGACTCCCAGCCGTAACATTATTTTTGTTGCTATTTCATAACTGAAATTTTGATACTGTTATGAATTGTAATGTAAATATATGTGTTTTCTGATGGTCTTAGGCTACCACTGTCAAAGGGTTGTTGGACCCTCAAAGGGATGGAGTCTACCCCTAAGTTGAGAAGTGCTGCTCTAAGCTCTCAAGGCCTGGCAGCAGTGACATACTTCTTCTAACAGTGCTCCACCTCCCAAAGGTTCCATAGTTTCCGCCAAAAGAAATCAGCCAGGGACCAAGTGTTCAAATATGTTAGAGTATGGGGACTTTGCTCATTCAAAACACCTCGGCTGAGAGGCTCTCAGGAGCAGGAGAGTATGGGAGAGAATGATGGAAGGCCCCTTGAACAATGACAGCAACACAGAAGTGCACAATCTGCTTCTCTTGACGGCAAGTTCTCCACTGCCCCAAACAGCCTAATTACCAGCATGTCCTCACCTTCTGTAGGTGTATGTACCTCAGTGAGTTGTCCAGTTGCCACCACTGACCTTTGGTTGTGTGTGTACAAATGCATTATAAGGAAGGGTGTCATGGCACCCTGCTCTCCACACACAGCTCTGAGAACTGGGAATGGAAGATGATAAAATTCTAGATGCAAAACTGTCAGGAAAAAGCTTTGAAAGTAACGTGACAGTAGTTGTCACCAAACAGCTAACAGGAGAGCCTTCTTGGTTTCTGCACCACCACTGCCCCCGCCTTTGAGGCAGAGAACACTCTAGTTGGTCGTTTGCCTCCAATAGGGAGGTTAATGTTATAATCTTGACTTCTGTTGCATTCTGTTCCCATTCATAGAGATTTTGGTTCACTTCCTGTGTCTGTTTTGGGGTGGCAGAAGCCTTTAGATCTCTGGTAAATCTCCCCACCCTTCCACCTTCTCTGTTTTTCTATTGCGTAGCGATTTTTTTTTCCTCGATGGCTCTTAAGTTGTTTTCCTATTAGAGAAAGTTGACCTTTGAGTCAAGCCGTACTCTAAATGTGTCTTTTATCTTTTTAGATGGGTGTATTGCTGACCTGAAGTCTTGTATTTTTCAATAGTCAAATCTGTCAGTCTTTTTCGTTCTGGCTTCTGGGTTTTATGTCATGCTTAGAAAGACTTTTTTCACACCAAGATTTTAAAACAAAAATCACCCACGTTTTCTTCTATTACATTTTTAGATTCATTTCTGACATTTGAATTTTAATGCTTTGGGATTTTTTTTTTAAGTAGAAGAGAGATTTAGCTTTATTTTCCCAGAATCTCTCCCTACACCATTTGTTTAACAATCCATCATTTTCCTCAGGTTTCTTGCCATCTTTACCAGATATTAAACACTGATGTTCATGGGCCTATTTCTGCTTCCCCACTCTCTCTCATTGATGAATCTGTTCATATTTTGAATACTTTTGTTGAGTTCAATTTGGTTTTTTAAAATTTTTATCAGAAATTCAGTCTGGATTTTGATTGGGAGATTGACATCTTGGATTCTTCCTCAGTGTTTGAGTCCTGATCATCTTCTCTAACTTTGTACCTCTTCTCGAGTTCTAAAGCTCTGCTTAAATAAGGTGTTTGAATGTCTTAGCTTTTTTCCTTTTCTGAGCATTTTTCATTTTCTGCTGCTGGTGAGAATGAGCCCCTCCCTTCTCTGATATATTTAGCAGTTTATATTTTATGTAAAGAGTTGCTTTTGACAGATTGTCTTTTTTTTTTTTTTTTTTTTGGTTTTTCGAGACAGGGTTTCTCTGTGTAGCCCTGGCTGTCCTGGACTCACTTTGTAGACCAGGCTGGCCTCGAACTCGCAAAGATCCGCCTGCCTCTGCCTCCCAAGTGCTGGGATTAAAGGCGTGCGCCACCACCGCCCGGCTACAGACAGATTGTCTTTTTTTAAAAAAGATTTATTTTATTCTATGTGTATGAGTGTTTGCTTGCCTGTATTCATGTATGTGCACTATGTGTGTGCAGTGCCCATGGAGACCAGAAGAGGGCGTTGGGTCCCTTGGAACTGGAATTACAGGTGATTGTGAGCCACCATTTGGAGGGCTGGGAAACAAACCCAGGTCCTCTAGAAGAACAGTCAGTGCTCTTAATCACTGAGCTGTCTCTCCAGCCCCACGTCTGTTTGTTTTGTTTTTGTGGGTCCTGGGGAGCAAACTCAGGTCCTCATGCGTCACGGCAAACATCTTATCAATTTCTCTTCCAGCCACTGTTTCACATGATACTCATCCCCAGACCCAGCCTGGTGCCTCTGGAAGCTGTTAGCTAATCATGGCTGTCTAAAGTTATGCTCCAGATTATGAGAATGAAATGATTTTGACAAGCCATCCCTTGCTGTATTACAAAGGTTTAGTTGGTAGACAGGAGTAACGTGGGCATGGCTGTATGGTGGAATGTTCTGGAAAGCAATGCTCTGGGCAGTTGTCATCACCTTCAAACAGCACCCTCCTGCTTCTTAGCATGCTGCTGAGTTTTGCATAGTTCCTTGGGTTGGGGGAGAGGAATTCTCAGTTCTTAGAACACAGCCTATGCTGTGGCTGTTTCCCTCCAGAGCAGGCTTCATCCTCTAGCTGAGCTAGAAAATGTACAGGAATTCTTTCTCCTCTCTCCTAGGATGAGTGTGGTGTGTCCCCAAAGACATTTTCAGTTCTTTGGTCCCATCAGATTCCTCCAGAACACTGCCACTGCCTTGTGTAGGGATGGGATCCATCCTCCCTTCTGTTGTGACACCATCATGACCTAGAAAGCCACCCGGCTCCTGTCTGAGCATTTGGAGTGCTCTGGGCTGCATTTTGTGAGGAAACCCAAGCTGGCCCACCTGGAGAAGCCTTGTGTCCACATGAGGGGAGATGCTGCTGATGTTTGCATCATGAGTGCCCCCAAATAGTGCTAAAGAGGCCAAGAGTGCTAAAAGGGTGGGTCCCAACCCATGGCAATGATGAAAAATGATGGAACCAAGAGACCTCCTGGAAGAAAGTTACTGGGCATGTTCTAAAGGGGGACAGTAGCACCCTGCCCCTCTTCTTTGTTTTGCTGCAGCCATGAGGTGAACAACCTCTTCTTCCACCAGCTCCTGCTGCTGTGTCATGCTGCTTCACCATGGGCACAAAAGCAATGGAGCCAGCAGACTGTGGCCTGAAACCTACAAAGCCATGAGCTAAAACAAACTTTTTACCCTTTGGATTGATTGCCTTGGGCATTTTGTCACAGTGATGGAGAGCTGATTAACACAGGTGGCTTATCAGCCATCTCAGCCACCAGCCGCACCAGCAGCCAGGGCTCCAGACCAGACCATTGGCCCACCCTTCCTGAGTGCCCTGACTCCTGAACCATTGTCAATAAACTGACATTTGTTATTTGAAGCCACCATTAAAAAAAAAAAAAAAAAAAACTAGAGCAAAAGGAAGTTAATGTAGGAGGCTGTGAGCTTAGCGAGTCATGCCTGAGTTCTTAAGGTGTCAAATGTTCAGGAGAGCACTTTTGGATGTTGTGTCATGTGGGAGATGGGCTCCTGTTTCATTTGTCTATCCAGTCACTGTGGCTGGCTCTTGCTTCTGGAGGTCCAGTGACGGTGGCACTCTGTGGGGAGGGGACTGGCTCTTCTCCACACTAGTATTTGGTGCCAGCCTGTTACCATGGCAGCAAAGATTGGTGCTACCTACACCACAGGGAAGGGAGGCTGCTCTGAGTAGATCTTCCTGATCCCCAAATCACTCTCTTCTTGTGACTCTCAGCTATTGCAATTCCTTCATCTCCTGATACAATTTCCAGAAGAAAATCCCTCGGCTCTTTTGCCTAGACTGCTTGAATTAACATCAAAAACTATATTTGATTTGAATTTAGCTGCCAAGGCTCTGAGTTTTGTTGAGGCTAATCCCCTGTCTCCTAGGCTTCCTGGAGTCACTCCTCACTGGCCCCAGGGGCAGAGAGGAGCAGCTTGTCTCCCAGCCAGGCCTCCCTTTCTTTCCCCAGTACTCTGTGCCAATTGTGATGTTGACTGTGGTGGCCCTGAGGTGAGACAGGAGAGCGTCCCAGGGGATTCAGAGAAGACTTGGAGCAACTGAAAAAATGAGAATGGAGAAGACCAAAAGGAGAGGCAGCCTGTGCTGGAGCACAGGGTGGGTAAGGGACCAGTGAGTCAAAAGCCAACCACACAGGCCAGGCAGGACAGCTCCCCACCCAGTGAGCCCCTGGGCTGCTAACCTATTTGGTATGATTGGATCTGAAATGTCAGGGAACCTATCCTGATGGTTCTCAGATGATGACACACAGATCATTCTGGGAATGTACCTAAAGGGGTATCTTATCTCTAGACTCCTCTTCCTTTTCCTCCTCTTCCTCCTCCTCCTCCCCCTCCTCCTCCTCCTCTTCTACCTGCTGCAGGTTATCAGTTTTTTCCACATGTACTTCCATTGAGACATACTATTTTGCCATAATTCTAAAAAGTGAGACAAATTGAATGGGAGCCAATACAAGCCTTTTCTTCTTATAAGCTTTCTTAAGTATCTTGTCACACGGACAGAACACTGAATTGCACACCACTTACCCACCCACCCATATATCTATCAATCCATCTGTCCATTAATCCATCCAGCCATCCACCAACTTATCCATCCACTCACCCACCTACTTATCCACTCACCACCCATCCATCCATCCATTTTGCTCAATCAGTAGCACTTATTGAGAAATTACTGCATGCAAGGCTCTTTTCTAGGTGCTTGAGATGGCAGACAAAACAATCATCCTCATGGAACTTAGAGTTTGGTGGGGCAATGAGGGAAGCTGACAGAAAATGGGAGTGTAGGGGTGGAGCAGAACTGTTATGTGGTGGAAGTTTTACTTTCTTTAAAAACACAGTTGTACTGCCCCTAAAAGCATTGAAGATGTGGCTGCTATGTCATATTGCATCAGTAGGTTGCAGAGAGGAGAGAGGTTATATCTACATTCAGTGTTCTGACCTATGAACATCTGAATGAATAGTAGCTTAACATTCCTAGAAAAGCTCAAGCTGGAGACCAACACCACTTCAGCACATGGGGCCTGGACAGGGAAGTAGCCTGTGATGACCATCAGTCCAGCACCAGGCAAGCACCAGATGTGCTCCCAGGACAGGAAGCAAGTCATAGAAGAACCCTGCCTGGCCCTGGATGTAGGGGAAGCGAGTGAGCCATCCCTGAGGGAGTGAGTGTGGGAGAGCCAGTACTGCCTTTTGTTTGCCTTTTGGTGGTGTTGGCGAGGGAGAGACCCCCTTCCTTCCCTTTTGCCCTCACCACCAGTGGTGGACAGGAGGTCTGGCCCTGATGGGGTTATAAGAGCAAGAGAGCTGTCCTTGCCCTTCACATGCTGCAGCACTCAGGAGAGCAGGCCCTACATCTGTGCCTGGGCAGCACAATACAACTGGCACTGGATGTGGGGAATGTGGGTTAGCCAGCGCCAAGGGTATGAGTGTGGGAGAGCCAGCCCTGCCTTTTGTCTTCTTTGAGGTGGTGTTGGCATTGGAGAGATCCCCTTCCATCTCTGATGCCCTTGACACAGATAGCAGGTGGGAGAGTTGGCTCTGATGGGCTCATGAGAGGAGAATTAGTCCAGCCCCTCACTTGCTGTAGCACTCAGGATAGTAGGCCTTGCACTTTACTTGGGTAGCACAGTAGAACTGGCCCTAGATGTGGAGGTTTCAGGCCTAGAACCAAGGCTTTGAGTTGCCCACACCAACATATACCCCATAGATGAACTGCTGGAATGCATGAAGAGGCCAGTTCCACAGACCCAAAACGACAGGATTTCCATGACACATGACAACAACAGGATATCTGAGAGGAGTCCCAGTGATGTTCCAGTATTGACAAAGTAGTAGAAGCCAAAGGCCTCATACCAGACCAAGGAATCATTATAATGAACATTTGCAAGGAAAATGTGTAGACAAAATGGAATATTGTGGGACATACTGAGACAACTACAGCTTCCACAATGAGATTATTTTTATGTTGGGAGAGGTCTCAAGGGTGGAGGGTGGGCCTGAGGGGAGGTGGGAGAGGAGAGGGAACAAGGTACATGATGTGAAATCCACAAAATAATAAAAAAAAACAATTAAAAACAACACATGGTTGTGTTGAATGAATGTATTTTTTGTTTTTTGGGTTTTTTTTAAAGATTTATTTATTATGTATACAGTGTTCTGTCTGCAGGTATATCTGCAGGCCAGAAGAGGGCACCAGATTTCATTATGAATGGTTGTGAGCCACCATGTGGTTGCTGGGAATTGAACTCATGACCTCTGGAAGAGCAGACAGTGCTCTTAACCGCTGAGCCATCTCTCCAGCCCGTATTTTTTGTTTTGATCTCAAGTGTAGGATGTAGGGGTGCTTTGTCCACCACTGAAAAACAGACTCATGAGAGGGTTATGAGGAACATCCTGATGGAAGAGCATGTGATGTTTTTGCCAAGTGGAACTGTCACATGCTGGGAACATGCTTTTCGACTGAAAACATCCTTTGATGGACAGACTCCTTGGAGAGCATATGATGTTGGTCAACAGAAAAGTACCTGGTGCGAGGGGCATGATGTTGGCCAGTTGGAAAACATCCTTGTGTAGACTCTTAAGAGGGTATAAAGGGAACCTAAAAAACAGAGAAGCATTGCTTTTTACTTAGCTCCACCTCTCATCACTGCTTTGCTTGGAAAGACTCCAGACAATACTTCTTCTGTCAAGACTTATTGTTGCCTTCGCTGCTGAAGATCATGGCTCAGGTTGGGCTGAGATTGCAGCCCTAGATGGGGGGGGGGGGGGAGAGCTGCTTCTGCTTTGGCTGCCCCTGCTGGTGCTCCCCAGAACTGCTGCTGGTTTCCTACCTGTTCCTGTGTATGCTGTTTGGCTGAACTGCTGGAATCCTGATGAATTGCCCCAAGGACCTATGTGTAAAGAGGTCTACACCTGTCTCTACTAACCTTTTTTCTCCTGTACCTTGAGTTGGTGGGTTGGAAGGGAGGTAGAGATATTAATATACCAACAAATAGTTTAAAAGTACTCCTTTACTGTAGTCTAATATAAGGTGGCTGGGTGCATCTCCACAGGTGTGCCACATGGTACAGAAGCAGATGGGAGTCCTGTGGGTGGTCAGCTGAGACTTTGCACTAGAGATGGCTGGAACAGCAGGTACAAAGGCCCTAAGAAGGACATCCCAGCTTCCTTATGAAAGAGGAAGCCAGTGGAAGGTGAAGATGGTCAAGACCTAGACTTTCCTAGAGTAGGCCAGCCCTAGGCTTTTATGAGCATGAGACTGGAAGCACAGAAGGGTGTAGCTTCCCAAAGCACCATCAAGTCCTTCAACATCTCAGTTCACTGACATCTCTGCTGCTCACTCAGCCCTGACAGCTTACCTGTTTCCTTTGCCTCTGGAAGACCATCTGCTGGAGACAGCCCTGGGCAGTTTGGGATGGCAGCATCTTAACTGACCTATGTCCCTGTTGGCCATGCAACCAAGGGACTTACTTTTCTGTGCCAAAACCCTAGGCAGAGGGAGCTTCTTGGGGGCATCATCATGGAAATTCTATCAGGAAGCCTTTGGTGAACAAAATGGCCAGATACAGGGAGTGCTTGAAGCATCTCTGTGCACATCTGGACAGATGTGAGGCCATTATCAGCCTTTGAGTTAGGGAACCCTAGAGATGGGGAGAGACAGAAGAATGAGAGGAAGGTAGGCAGGCAAGGAGGGAGAGAGACAGAAGGAGAGAGAGAGAAAGAGAGAGAGAGAGAGAGAGAGAGAGAGAGAGCAGGGAAAGAGGGTAAAGGAGAGGAAAGGAAAGAGGAAGGGAGGAAGAGAGGGAGAAGGAAGAGGGAGTGAATCATGTGAACTGGTTATGTTTCTGGACTAGGCAGGTTCCTCTTCTGTACTATCTGCCCTCTTTACTTGATGGACAGCACAGGATTCTCCAAGTCTTCCCTCTTCCAGGATCTCCTCTCCAACATGGGTCTTTTTTCTGTGTGTCAGAGGTGGGGAGATTCTGACAATCTTTAGCCTAGTAGAGGACAGATGACATATAATAAATTCAAGTTATGGCAAAAATGTCCTCTTGGCCTTTAGACACTGAGGTCAGCTGCCCATAAGGACATTTCCCAGTCTCCCCTATAGCTCATAAAAAGTCAACAATTAGGGATTGAGAGATAGCTTAGTGGGTAAAGTGTTTGTCTCACAAGTATGAGGACCTGAATTCCTATTCTCAGAACCCATGTAAAAGCCAGGAGCATCGTAATAATCCCATCCCTGAGCAGAGTGATGTGTGTGTGTGTGTGTGTGTGTGTGTGTGTGTGTGTGTGTACATACTCATGCCCACTCCAGGGATCCATCTTCTCCACCCTCATGCCCCCCAGGCCCCCCCACAAAGGTCTAAGGACCTAGCCACATTATGAAGGGTTGAGAGAGGGAGGGGGACGTTGTGGGGACTAAGGGATGGCTTCCATGCTGGGAGAGAGGCACCTGGGTGTCCAGGAGGGAAACTGCCATGGCCTTGCTTCTGACCTTCTGGCTTCTGCTGACCATGACCACCAATTTCTGTTTTCTGCCTACCTCCTCCCCCTCTTCCTCCTTTTTTCTCTCTTCCTCTCCTGGTCCTCCCTCTATGAGATGGTCTGAGCAGAGGACTCACTGTAATACCCTCTTAGAGAAGCTTCCAGTTAGATCATGTCTTTCTAGTTGTCTCTGCTCAGCAATGTGCTGCCTTGGGTTCTGTCTCATGATGTTGGACTGAGCTGCTCACTAATTCTGTCTGCTCCGGTTTCTGGAATGTTCTGTGCTTCCTGGCTCTACTCACTTCCGTTCTTTCACTCTACTTACACCACAGTCTTTGATTTTGCCTCTCGGGAGTCGGGGATTGCTTCTTGCATTTAATTTTGTTGGCTTTATCTTTACATCATTTTAAATGGACATATCTGTGAAGCTGAGCATCCAGAATAGAACGATAGCTATCTGTTGCTTTCTGTATAGACAGACCCCCCTCCTCCTGTATTGCCATTACCCCTCCTCCCTAGCCTGCACTACCCCTTCCCACAGGCTTGTATGGGTGTAACAGAAGGTTCTGCTTCCTGCTGTCTGTGGGGCTTTCCTGCGCAGCCCTAGAGCTGTGTTCTCAGATATCTCTGAGCTCCTTCCCTTTAGCACTGTTGTCTGTGGAAGTCTGGGCTTCTGCTGGGTGGTCTCCATGGCCTCCTGGGATTGAAAAAGATCCCAAGTTTACTTTATCTTGGTCACGCAGAGAGTCAGGCCAGGCCTTAAGGATTAACCTTTCTGGTCCCTGACTGTGTTCCTCTTGTTCATTTATGCCTCCTAAGTATAGCGTTCTGCCTTCCCTTCTAGAGTGCAGCCTGTCAGAGGCCCTGGACCAGAGTGCCCACCCTACTCCTTTCCTTCCTCCTTCTTTCCCTTGTTCTTTCCATCCTCCCTCATCACCTCCCTCCCTCTTCTTCCTCCTTTGTCAGTCTTCCTCTGTAGCCCTAGCTAGCTTCAAACTTACAGTGATCCTCCTGCCTCTGCCTCCCAAGAGCTGGGGTTACAGGTGCTCCACCTTTTCTCCCTCTTGTTTCCAGCCATCTTCTTCATGAGTGTTTCATCCCACACCTCCAGGTGGGCATCTATTGGCCTAGGTGCCGCTTTCTACATCCCTAATGGCAGATGTGGTTGTAGAAAACAAATTTATCTTAAAAGGAAACATTGCTTCACAGTCAGCTTGACCTCCATGTGTTTATTGAGTGAATGTGCTTGATGTGTTGCTATAGACATCCTGCTCCTAGACTCCACACTAGAGTCTAGTCCTCGAGGTGAGAGCTTTGGGAGGTGAGCCTGTAGGAGTCCGCTGGGTCATGAAGGTAAGGCCATGAGGGATGGAAGAGGGAGAAGAGGGCTGCCTCACCTCCCTACCCCACCTTTGTGGGGACACAACAAAGGGTTGCCACCTATGAACTAGGCAGAAACTAACAACTTTTCTCTTGGAGTTTCCAATTTGTTGAAGTGTTAGCCATAACTCCCTCCCTTGTTTGTAAGATACCTAACCCCCACCCCTGTAGTGTGCAGTCCCATGTGAGTGTGTGTGTGTGTGTGTGTGTGTGTGTGTGTGTGTATGTGTGTGTGTGTAATAGCAGTCTTAATGGATAAGGACACAAACATTCTGAAATAGTAAACAGACCAACAGAAGATAAAATGCTGCACACTTGTTACCTGAAGCCATAACCTGTGTCACCCGTGGTACCACCCCAGAGGTGGTAGAACACCAAGGAGGGCCTCTGTGAAGGCAAAGCCTGAATATGACCTGCTGACTTCGGAGAGAGGGAGAGGAATCACCCAGCACAGTGAAGAAGGAGGCTGTGTAGGCTTCCTTAGTAACTAGGGGATCAGTGCAGGCAGTGGGCAGAGTACAAGAAGCTGAGTGGGTGGGAGAGAGGGGCTGCACCCAGACAGGAAGGCCTCATTATCAAATGCTGGGAGCAGTTCCCCTCTGCCTCCTGCTTCAGAACAGGGGCTTCCATTTTCCAGTCCTTCCCTCTGACCTGGGGCTCTTGGCTCTGTTTGGAGGTGCTTAGCATTCACTGCTCTTCCCTCTCTTGGTGCTGTTCGGGGAATGTGATGATTAATATGGATTGTCGACTTGACAGCATCTAGAATCACGTAGAAGACAAACCTCTGGGTAATCCTGTGGGGGAATTGCTAGATTGGGTTAACTGAGGTGTGACACTCACCCTGACTGTGGGTGACATCATCCCATGGCCTAGGGGTCCAGGACTGAATAAAAAGGAGAAAGTGAGCTGAGCACCAACATCCATCTCTTTTTGCTTCCTGGCTGTGGAAGTGACATGACTAGCTGCCTCACAGCCCTGCTGCCATGGAGTGTACCCTGAAATCATGAGCAAAACTAAACCCTCCCTTCCAGTGTGACACTGGGACGTGATATTGTCATCCCCAAAGTTCATTTTTTAAATGAATGAATCTGTTTTTAAATGACTTATTTATTTTTATTATTATGTACATTGGTGTTCTGCCTGCTTGTATGTGTGTGTGATGGTGTCAGATCCCCTGGAACTGGAGTTACAGACAGTTGTGAGCTGCCATGTGAGAGATGGGAATTGAACTCCTGCCCTTTGGAGAACAGCCAGTGTTCTTAACTGCTGAGCCACCTCTCCAGCTCCCCAACCCTTCCTTTCTTAAGTGTTTTTTGTTAGGCGTTTTGTCACAGCACTGAGAAAAGTAACAAACACAGATTGTGGGTTTTTTCTTTTTGCGTCAGTTTGTACAGCTGTGTAACCCACCATCCTTAATCTCACTGCCTGAAGCCACAAGCACCATTTCTGACACATCTGTTTGCCTGTGGATGTCTTCTAACCACAACTTGTCTTAGCCAGCCAGCTGAGCCCTTGAATATCTGCTCCCAGATCCATAGTCTAGGTTCCTGACTTGCTCCAGAGTCAGAAGCATGCAGGTGGGTCCAGGCCAGACTGGGGCCCCCCTTCTACATTCCTCAGTAGGTTAGGCTGAGCTGGGACCCACAGGTGTTAAAGTGCTAAGTGGGAGCAGCAAGGACTCCTGGGAGTTCAGAACTCAGTGTGTAACCCCGTCACCAGCCTCAGCAAGCCACAGGCCAGCCAGGCTGACAGATTCAGAATCTCATGAGAAGGGCTATAAGGTCAGGGGCAAGGGTGTGGGTTCAGCAACCAGTGAAGATCGGTCCAGTTCTCATATCACTCTGTCCATCATCCATCTTACACTACCCGTTCCCTGTCACAGTCGCTGTGGCCTCCTTCTACTGAAACCATGGGGTCATGGTCCTCATCTCTAGGCCTCATCACACAGACCTCAGTGTGCTAAGTGCCTTGCAGCTAAGGTGGGGTGCCACTGATGTGGCTGGCCCTGGGAAAGGACCACAAAACCAAGGGGTTAGCATGGCAGTAGTCCTAGAGCCAGGCGACTTGTAGGTTTCAGGAAATGACACTCATTGGTGTTCTGTTAGTGTAACCCAAGAAAAAGCCTTTACATAGCTGGAAGTTCTGAAGTTTAAGAGTTTAAGGGCATGGTGTCATCCGGCCTGCACTCGAGCCGCACCACAAGAGCAAAGGTAAGTGAGATTATTTTTTTCCGGAGTTTCCAACATGGTGGCACAGCGTGCACTGTAGCGGAGAGGTAGAGACCTAACCCAGTCACAGCAAAGCAATTAGGAGCCAAGACTGCCTGCAAACAGAGCCCGGGACAGTGTGTTCTCCACAAATACTGGGGCGGGTGGGTCACTCACCCTAGCACCCAAGCATCGGAGGCAGTCAGCAACAGGCACACTGAGGCCGGCATCTGTTGTGGGTTGAGCTCCCTGCCTGCATAGTCAGCCTAGCAGGGGAGCCAGAACGACTGGGTCAGTGAGAGGAGAACACAGACCCAACCACAGCTCTACCTGCCTTTCTGAGGAGACCTGTCAGCTCCCAGGTCCTCAGAGGCTAGCCCTCTCCCCACTCCAATCCCCTCTATATTGGTCCAATTGGGTCACAAGCAGTTGAGGAGAGCGGCAGCCACCCTCCTCTCCAGAGCCAGTCAGTCTATTACAGGAATCTGCCCCCCATCTGGAGGTAAACACCAGGATCTCAGGATCAGCCAACCCCCAGGGCAGGGAGTTTTCCTGAGCACCAAGGTCAGGTAACAAAAGAAACAAACAGATAACACCTGGGTCCATCTGATGACAAAAGGTCAGTGCAAGAACATGGTAAAAAAAACCCAAAACAATAGGATATCTCCAGATCCTAGCAATAACGCTACAGACAACTCTGGACAGCTGAACCCAATTGAAGCAAAGGAAAATGACCTTAATCCTACGCTTATATTAATAATAGAAGGCCTAAGGGAGGAAATCAAATACCTCAGAGAGCAACAACAAAGTACTAAAAAGGAGGTGATGGAAATGAATAAAGTGCTTAAAGGAATGGAAGACCTGAAAAGGGAAGTTGAAGCAATGAAGAAAATCCAATCTGAGACATCCATAGAACTGGAAAACCTTAAGAAAAGAATTGGAACTACAGACACTAGCATCACCAACAGAATACAAGAGATGGAAGAAAGAATTTCAGGCTCAGAGGATAAAATTGAAGAAATGGATACATCTGTCAAAGAAAATGTCAAATCTAAAAAAGCCCTGACACAAAACCTTCAGGAAATCAAGGACACAATGAAAAGACGGAATCTCAGAATAATAGGAATAGAAGAAAGAGAAGAGTCCCACCTCCATGGACCAGAAAATATTTTCAACAAAATCATTGAAGAGAATTTCCCAAATCTAAAAAAAGAGATACCTATAACTGTACAAGAAGCTTACAGAACCCCAAACAGATTAGACCAGAAAAGAAAATCTTCCCGCCACATAATAATCAAAACACTAAATGTACAGAACAAAGAAAGAATTTTAAGAGCTGCTAGGGAAAAGGGTCAAGTAACATATAATGGCAAACCTATCAGAATCACACCTGACTTTTCTTCAGAGACTCTAAAAGCCAGAAGGGCCTGGACAGACGTCTTGCAGACCCTAAAAAACCACAAATGCCAGGCCAGACTACTATTCCCTGCAAAATTGTCAATCAACATAGATGGAGAAAACAAGATATTCCATGACAAAGCTAAATTCAAACAATATCTATACACAAATCCAGCTCTACAGAAGATGTTAGAAGGAAAACTTCAACCCAAATAGGTTAACTACACACAAGAAAGCACAGGAAGCAAATAGCATGCCTGCAGCAAAAACAAAAGGAAAGAAGCTCATTCACACACTATTTCTACCAACATCAAGATGGCAGGAAGTAACAATCACTGGTCATTAATATCTCTCAACATCAATGGACTCAATTCCCCAATAAAAAGGCACAGGCTAGCAGAATGGATGCGAAAACAGAATCCCGCATTCTGCTGCTTACAAGAAACACACCTCAGCAAAAAAAGATAGACATTATCTCCAAGTAAAGGGCTGGAAAAAGATATACCAAGCAAATGGACCCAAGAAAAAAGTTGGAGTAGCAATTCTAGTATGCAACAAATTGGATTTTCAACCAACATTAATCAAAAGAGATGGGGAAGGACACTATATACTCATCAAAGGAAAAATCCACCAAGATGAAATTTCAATACTAAACATCTATGCCCCAAATGTAAGACCACCCACATTCATTAAAGAAACACTACTGAAGCTCAAATCCCACATTGAACCTCACACATTAATAGTGGGAGACTTCAACACACCACTCTCACCACTGGACAGATCAACAATGCAGAAACCAAACAGAGAAATAATGAACCTCACAGATGTCATGAATCAAATGGACCTAATTGATATCTACAGAACATTTCACCCCAAAACAAAAGAATACACTTTCTTCTCGGCACCTCATGGAACCTTCTCCAAAATCGACCATGTAGTCGGTCACAAAGCAAGCCTCAACAGATACAGGAAAATTGAAATCACTCCTTGTAACTTATCAGACCATCATGGAATAAAGCTAGGCTTCAACAATAATCAAAACAACAGAGTGCTTGCAAAAACATGGAAACTGAACAACTCTATCCTCAATGACCTCTGGGTCAGGGAAGAAATAAAAAAAGAAATTAAAGTCTTCTTAGAACTCAATGAAAATGAAGGCACAACATACCCAAACTTATGGGACACATTGAAAGCAGTGCTAAGAGGAAAGTTTATAGCTCTAAGTGCCTTCAAAAAGAAACTGGAGAATTCCTATACTAGCCACCTAAAAGAACACCTGAAAGAGCTAGAACAAAAAGAAGCAAACACTCCCAAGAGGAGCAGATGAGAGGAAATTATCAAAGTCAGGGCTGAAATCAACAACTTAGAAACAAAAAGAACAATACAAAGAATCGACAAAACCAAGAGCTGGTTCTTTGAGAAAATCAACAAAATAGACAAGCCCTTAGCTAAACTAACTAAAAGGCAGAGGGAAAATACCCAAATCAACAAAATCAGAAATGAAAAGGGGGAAATAACAACAGACATTGAGGAAATCCAAAGAATCGTTAGGTCCTACTTCAAAAACTTGTACTCCACAAAATTGGAAAATCTAAATGAAATGGACAATTTTCTTGATAGATTCCACCTACCAAGGTTAAATCAAGAACAGGTAAACAAATTAAACAGTCCTATAACCCTTAAGGAAATAGAAGAAGTCATTAGAAGTCTTCCAACCAAAAAAAGCCCAGGCCCAGATGGTTTCAGCACAGAATTCTACCAGACATTCAAAGAAGAGCTAACACCAATATTCTTCAAAATCTTCCACAGCATAGAAACAGAAGGAATACTGCCAAACACATTCTATGAGGCCACAGTTACCCTGATACCTAAACCTCACAAAGACCCAACGGAGAAAGAAAATTTCAGACCAATTTCCCTTATGAACATGGATGCAAAAATACTTAATAAAATCCTTGCAAACCGGATCCAAGATCACATCAAAAGTATCATACACCATGATCAAGTAGGCTTCATCCCAGGGATGCAGGGGTGGTTCAACATTAGAAAATCCATCAATGTAATCCACCACATAAACAAGCTGAAAGAAAAGAACCACATGATCATCTCATTGGATGCTGAAAAAGCTTTTGACAAAATACAGCACCCTTTCATGATAAAAGTCTTAGAGAGATCAGGCATACAAGGACCATACTTAAAAATAATAAAAGCAATTTACAGCAAGCCAATAGCCAACATCAAACTAAATGGAGAGAAACTTAAAGCATTTCCTCTAAAATCAGGGACAAGGCAAGGCTGCCCACTCTCTCCATATCTCTTCAACATAGTACTTGAAGTTTTAGCTAGAGCAATAAGACAACTAAAAGAGATCAAGGGGATACAAATTGGAAAGGAAGAAGTCAAAGTATCCCTATTTGCAGATGATATGATAGTATACATCAGTGACCCCAAAAATTCCACCAGAGAACTTCTACAGCTGATAAACTCCTTCAGCAAGGTGGCCGGATACAAAATCAATTCAAAAAAATCAGTAGCCCTTCTTTACACAAAAGATAAATGGGCTGAGAAAGAAATAAGGGAATCAACACCATTCACAATAGCCACAAATAATATAAAATACCTGGGGGTAACTCTAACCAAGCAAGTGAAAGACCTGTATGATAAGAACTTCAAGACCCTGAAGAAAGAAATTGAAGAAGATATCAGGAGATGGAAAGATCTCCTTTGTTCATGGATAGGTAGGATCAACATAATAAAAATGGCAATCTTACCAAAAGCAATATACAGATTCAACGCAATTCCTATCCAAATACCAACTCAATTTTTTACAGATCTGGAAAAAACAATTCTCAACTTCATATGGAATAACAAAAGACCCAGAATAGCTAAATCAATCATGTACAATAACAGAACATCTGGAGGTATCACCATCCCGGATTTCAAGCTGTACTACAGGGCAATAGTAATAAAAACAGCATGGTACTGGTATAGAAACAGACCAGTTGACCAATGGAATCGAATTGAAGACCCAGAAATAAACCCACACACCTATGGTCACTTAATTTTTGATAAAGAAGCCAAAAACATACAATGGAAAAAGGAAAGCATCTTCAATAAATGGTGCTGGTCTAACTGGATGTCAACATGTAGAAGAATGCAAATAGATCCATACTTATCACCCTGTACAAAACTTAAGTCTAAGTGGATCAAGGACCTCAACATAAATCCAGACACACTAACATTAATAGAACAGAAAGTGGGGAAAAGCCTTGAAATCATTGGCACTGGTAGCAACTTCCTGAATAGAACACCAATAGCTCAGGCACTAAAACAAACAATCAATAAATGGGACCTTATAAAATTGAAAAGCTTCTGTAAGGCAAAGGACACTGTCCTTAGAACAAAACAGCAGCCTACAGAGTGGGAAAGGATCTTCACCAACCCAACATCTGACAGAGGGCTAATATCCAAAATATATAAAGAACTGAAGAAATTAAACACCAAAAAATCAAATAACCCCATCAATAAATGGGGTACAGAGCTAAACCGAGAATTCACAGAAGAGAAATCTCTAAAGGCTGAGAGGCATTTGAGGAAATGTTCAACATCTTTGGTTATCAGGGAAATGCAACTTAAAACAACTCTGAGATTCCATCTCACACCTGTCAGAATGGCTAAGATCAAAAACTCAAATGATAGCACATGCTGGAGAGGACGTGGAGAAAGGGGAACACTCCCCCATTGCTGGTGGGACTGCAAACTTGTGCAACCACTTTGGAAATCAATCTGGAGATATCTTAGAAAATTGGGAATAAATCTACCTCAAGACCCAGCCATACCCCTCTTGGGCATATATCCAAAAGATTTGAAATGAAACCACAAGGACATTGCCTCAACAATGTTCATAGCAGCTTTATTTGTAATAGCCAGAAACTGGAAACTACCCAGATGTCCATCAACTGAAGAATGGATAAAAAAACTGTGGTACATTTACACAATGGAATACTACACAGCTATCAGAAATGAGGAAATCATGCAATTCAAAACCAAATGGATGGAACTAGAAAAGCTCATCCTAAGTGAGCTGACGCAGTCCCAGAAAGATAAACATGGTATGTATTCCCTTAAAAATGGATATTAACCATACATCAGAGGATAACTATCCTACAACCTACACACCCAAATAGATAGGAACCTAGCATATCTATCCTAGGAAAAATTCTACCCACCAGTGAGTCATGGAATCTGCTGCAGGTTAGTGGAACCCCACACCCTAGATGGTGTGCCTTATCAAGCTCCAGTACGAGTGGAAGCTCTTGGGCCTCACATGACGCAAGATCTGAGGGAGTATGATATGTGAGGACCCACCTCATCTGAGGAGAAGGAGAGTACCAAGTAGAGGAACAGGGAGGGAGGGATGGAGAGGGGGAGGGAAGGAGAGAGGAAGGGAGGGGCCAAGAGGGGAGGAGGGAGGAAACTATGTTCTAGAAATAAATAATACTTTTTTAAGAAAAGAGTTAATAAGCTTAAAAATATAATAAAAATACAATATAAAATTTTCAAACTATAATTTACCTTACTGGCATGAAAGGAAAATGGCCTTAATTTCAGATTAGAATGTTAGACTGCAGGTGGCTACAGAGATTACACAAACTTGATAGCAGCTTAAAAGTTTTTTTTTTGTTTTTTGTTTTCTTTTTTCTTTTTGTAGAGGTATAGGCTATTTCCATGGTTTGGCATTAAAAAGCAGGTAACAGGTTTAAAACACTGTAAATAAATTAAAGGTGACTGACAGCTGTTCAACCTGGTTTTACAAACCTTCAAGAGTTGAAAAAACTTAGAGCTAAGTTAAAATAATGCATGTTGTTAGCCCATACCGTTACCTCCAGTAGAGACAGGAGGATCACTATAGAGTTAGTTGTCTTATAAATTCTAGAGTTACAAGAAACAGGGTGGTGATGGTGCACACCCTTAGTCCCATCATTGGGGAAGAATACACCCTTAATCCCAACACACTAGAGACAGAAACAGGCAGATCTCAGAGCTCAAGGCCACCTGATACAAAACAAGCTCTAAACAGAGAAAAACTTTGATCCAGGAGTGGAGGAGCACATCTTTAATCCCATCAGTTGGGAACCACATGTCTTTGATCCCAAAACTTAGAATGCAGAGACAGGCACATAGGATTTGGAAAGATTTAAGTTTAAAAGCTACTTACAAAAGGCAGGCTGCAATTCAAACAAATTGTC
>CAJQZJ010034271.1:984036-1012020 GCA_907164525.1 Lophiomys imhausi | reverse complement strand
CTACCAACCGACATAAACTGTTTAGGATAATTAAGAAACGGAAACTAATAGTCATGAAAACGTGTCATTTTGTTAGTTACTATGACAGTCTATCACAGTTATTTTCTAAGCTACTCAGAAATCAAGTTGCTAAGAGACAAGCAATATTTGCTTATCTAAATATAAAAGATAGATAGGGCATCTTCAAAAACCTCAAGAGATCTGCAGAATATGGCATTCAAAGATGTTTTCTTAACTTAAGATTTTTTGATATCGAGACATGTCAGCTCCTGACAGCACCTCCTATTCTACTCCAAGTAGAAGATGAGCATCGAAGAATCTCCCGTGGGAGATGATTGAATTGGTGGTAAGCTGTTCTCTTGGCAAGAAAAACCCCTTGCTTCAACTGTAGACAGACTTCTGTCCAAAAAGGACAAAACTTGGAAGCAGGTAAGTCGACAGCCTAGCTCTGCCAAGACAGGGTAGGTAAGTCCTTCATAATTCCTGCTCTACAACCAATGTCTGTCAGAGAAATGGGGCCAAATGGCTGAAGATTGATGCTGTAATGTATGGAGAGAAAATGGGAACTGTCCAGGGAGCCACTGGTATGTCATTTTTTAGTTTTGGAAGCTGCAGGCCCTGCACTTCCTATATAATCAGATATTTTATCCCTCTCAGGTCTCTGAGGTGGTTGAAGATAGATAGCTAGAGTCTCATAGTTAAATTTTGAGTTGTTTAGGAATCAAGAAGGTGATCTGGATCTAAGAAGATATTTTTAAAATTGTGAGGCAAGTTAGTATGAAAGCTGAGTTAGATATAGAACTTTAAACTCATGGAGATGGTTAGATAGTAGAATGTTAAAGTCAGGTGCCAAATACATATGGACTGGACATTGGGAATGTATGCTAAGCCATATAACTCTTATAATTGTGGCCTAATTATTTCTGTTGTTTTGTATTGTATTTATAGTTATAAGAAAAAGAACCATTTTTTGAACTGAAAGGGAGAGCTGTTTGGGGGGAAAAAAGAAATACCTTAAACTAAAAAAAAAAAAAGGAAGGGAAGAGGATGGGGGGGGTTGAGGGGGAGGAGGGTGGAAGGGTGGGACTGGAGGGGGGACTAGGGAGGGGATTGTGATTGAGATGTAACTTGAAGAAATAAAAAATAAATTATTAAAAAAAAAAAGAGTTTAAGGGCATGGTGTCAACATTAGCTTGGCTCTAGTGAGGACATCCTGGTGAATAGTACCCCTTGGGTGTGGACTGAGGTGGGAGGCCTAGGTGAAATCAATCATGGTCCCTGAGGAACCATGTTACTCCTTTTCCAGGGACTCTGACACTGTCCCACCAGGCCCCACCTCCTTTAAAAAAAGTCTCTCTCTCTCTCCCTCCCCCCCTCTCTTTCTCTCTCTCTCTCCTTCTCAAGAGCCTGTGCTGTGGTAGCCAGAGGACAACTTATGGGAGCCCCTGTCAGTTCTCTGCTTCTGCCATGTGGGCTCCTCTAGTTAGGAGCTTAGGCAGAAAGCACCTTTACCCACTGAGTCCCATGCCACTGGCCCCAGATCCCACTTCTTTAAAGTCCCACCACCTGTACACCACCACACTAAGGCCCACATTTCCATCACATGGGCCCTCATGACACATACCTCCTGCACCTCTCCCCTAGCATGGGAGAATCCGCCACGATCCTCTCTCTTAACATCATTAGCCAGGGAGGGACAGCAGCGCCAGAAGAAACTGGAAAAGCATCTTCTGGCCCCAAGACGTCCTGGGCAAGAAATGGAAGGACGAGGGGCACAGATGGTGTTTTTTTAAATCTCACATTCCAATTGGCTGCAGAGGCCTTGGAAGAGAAAGGAGCATATGGGGACTGAATAGCTGGTTAAGTAGACACGATCGCAGAATAAGATCTGATTTTCTGGACTATGGCTGAAGCTGGGTTCTTGGACCTAGTATTAACTGTCTTCTCATCAAGCTCTGCACGGGATTTAACTGTTTAGGACTCGTGGCTGGCAGGCTCTGGAGTCCCCCAGTTGACAGAAGGACCAGGACAGAAGAAGCCCTGCCTGGAGTTCTAGGGCCAGTGAGGGCAGAACCCATTCCCATCCAGTCACTCCAGCTCCAGGGTCAGTCTTTATTGCTGGAGTCCCCCTGTGCCAGGGAGAAGGGTCTGGAGGCAGGATTCCACCTCTGTTCTTCCAAAGATGACATTCATGTTGACTTGGGTGTAATGTCCATAGGAAGAGTGTGTTAACCTATGTGTAGCATGTAGTGTAAGTTTTGTGGATAACATGTGCACATGCGTATGTATGTATATAGGTGTTGGGAAAATTCCTTCCCTGAGGAGATACAAACAAAGTCTACACATCTGGTAAGCAGGCACAGCCATTCTGAGGAGGATGTACTGTACTGTACTTGGAGGATAGTACGTGGGGTAAGTGTGTGGCACATAGGGAATGTGCATGTGTGTCTGTCTGGAAGAAGACCAGAGGGCTGTGCTCTCAGAAGGCAGTAACTGGAAGGTGGTCCCCATTTGCCTGAGGTATCTATGGATATAGAGTAGGAGGCAGGGACAGTCCCTGCACCTCACACCTCCTCCTCCAGGCCACCTGCAGCCCCACTCCGAGCAGCAGGGCAACCATGTTCCACCATGATGATGGAGTGCTGTTTCCCTCCAGTCTCCACAGTGCCCTCCAGGCTCTGGTCATGGTTCCCCAGTCCCCCAGCCACGTCTGGTGTTGCTCTCTGTTATGTCCACTACTTCCCTCTCTACAACGGTACTTGTCACTGCCTCTTTGCAGGAAAACAAGGCTAGGGGTATGGCCCTCAGCATCTGGTGTAGATAGGGGTAAAGGTATAAGGTCCTACTTTATGGACCTGTTCAGATCCTCTACATTCCAGTGTGCTGGCTAGGTCCTGACACACTGGCTGGCTTTTGCCCTGACCACTCTCTTACCTGAATCCTGCTGGCTATGAAGGGGACGACCTGTTATATTCCTAAAACAGTTCTCTCCAGATGTCTCAGAGTTTAGACAAAGAACTTGGACAGATGGGTAGTCACCTAAAGCCACTGTTAACTCCTGTATTGGAGCCCCAGATCTGTCTGGCCCACTCTTACATAACGCTCTGGACAGTGCTGGGTGCCTTATGAGCCCAAGCTGGCCCTGGTAATGATTGGCTTAGAAAAAAACATTTGAAAGCCGGGCGGTGGTGGCGCATGCCTTTAATCCCAGCACTCGGGAGGCAGAGGCAGGCAGATCTCTGTAAGTTCGAGGCCAGCCTGGTCTACAAAGCGAGTCCAGGACAGCCAGAGCTACACAGAGAAACCCTGTCTCGAAAAAACAAAAAAAAAAAAACAAAAAAAAAAAAAGAAAAAAACATTTGACCACATGCTGGCCATTGCAGATTCCAGGCTCTGTGATGCCTGGAATCTTGGCAGCTATCTTGGGGCTATCAGGGACATTAGCATGAATATCTAGGCCTGGTCCCCAGGGTGTTACCATTGGGAGGTAGCGAGACCTTTAAAAGACAGAGACATACTGGATCAAGGCTGGTGTGCTCTTGAAGAGGGAAGTAACTATTATGTTATACTGACTTAAAGCTCTTCAAGTTTTCCAAATTTGACTATCCTCATATAATACTAATTGCTAGGAACAATGTAACAGTTTTCTTTCTGATCTGGATGCCTTTCATCATGCTAATTGCTCCAGCCAGTACTCCCAGGACAGGCTGATCTGCAAGCTTTTCCTGTGTTCCTGAGCTGGATTCACTAGCACTTGGTTAAGGGTTTAGGATATTGTCTTCCATTTCTTGCCTTTTGATTTGCTCCTGGCTTGGGTGAGGGTAAAGCTAGCCTCACAAAATGAGTTTGGAAGTATTCCCTTCTCCTCGGATCCTCAGATATTTGGAAGAACTTGAGAAGAATTGGCACCCCTCTTCCTTTAAGTGCCGAGCAGCGTGTGCCTGGGAAGCCAGTTGGTGCCAGGCTTTTTTTTTCCCCCTGGGTTGGATTGCTGGCCCCACCTTCCCTCTTTCATGTCACTACTCTGTGTACATTCTGCATAGCCCCAGTATTCAGCCTCGCTAGGGGTATTACTCACCTTTCTCATAGCTGCATCCAAATACTAAACAAGAGCCCACCTACTAGAGGAGGGGAGTTATTTTGGCTCATGATTTGAGAGAAGTCCATTATGGTGTAGGAAGGCATGGCTGGGGAGCTTGCTCAGATCTGGGTTGGTCAGAGACCAGACAATAAGCAGGGTGGGGTTATAAACCCAGGGTCTGCTCCCAGGGGTGTACAGGGGACAGAGTGTTCAGACACCAGAGCCTGTGGGGACATTTCACATGCAAACTTCAACAAAAGCGCATTTCACATCTGCCCTTTGTTTCCAGCCACTGTTTACCACACTCTCTTCAGAACTTTCTGATTCTTAGTATCGGTTACGATACTTCCTATTTTATTTAAAATTGTATTTATTTGATGTTTCTTTTTCTTGGCTAATCTAGCTACAGGTCTGTTGATCTCTCTATGTTGATTATCTTTCCAAATAAATCAACTCTTAGTTTTGCTGATCACTTCTGCTTTTAAAAAATATTTAAAGCTGGGCCTGGAAAGATGGCTGAAAGAGTACTGGCTGCTCTTGTCCAGGACCTGGGTGTGGCTGCCAGCACCCACATGGCAGCTCACAGCAGTCTGTCACTCCAGTTCCAGGGGATCAAGTGTTCTTTTTTGGCACACACATGGTGCACTTAGATGTAAAATACAGACCACATAAAACAAAAACACTTAAGTTACAAAATTTTAAATTACATGAATCTATTTATTTAGTGTGGAGGGGAGAGATGTACACATGTAGCCCATGTGGAGGTCAGAAGATCACTTGTAGATGTCAATTCTCTCCCTCTATCATGTGGCCTGGGTCCTGAGGATCAATTCAGTCCATCAGGCTTAACAGCAGACGACACCCTTACCCACTGAGTCATCTCTCCAGCCCCAGTTTCTACTTTTTAAATCTCTAAGCTTGATTATTTCCTTCCTTCTGCTGAGTTGGGGCTTAATTTGCCTTCTCCTCCTGGTCCTGTGCTGGTATAGCTGGGTTGTATGATGTAGACATTTATTGTTGGGAAATCCTCTCTCTGAGATGCTTCTAGTGTATCTTATGAGTGGGTCGTTCTTCTTCATTCATTTGTTTCATCCCTCAGTCTCTACCTGTTACAGGGCCCTCCTGGCTGGCATACCCTGCCCCGTACCCTTAACTTCTCCAGCCCAGGGGGCTGGGCTGCTCTTCCTTATATAATCCAACCATTTCGGTTTCTTGTTGTCTTCGTACTTTTGGGTCTCTTGGCTGCTGCACCTGGTTCCCCTCTCTCCTTTCTCTCCTCCCCTCCCTGTCTCCTCACATGGTTCAGGGTCATGTTCACTCTGGATTTTCCCAGATGTCCCTGCCTCTGGCTATGCTATCCCTTTTATCCACAATATACTTTCTCCTCCACCATACCTAGGAGCAGTCATTTCCTTTCCTTTCCTTTCCTTTTTATTTCTTTTTTCACTCACTCTCCAACCCCTGATATTTTTGGATTTTGAAAAACTTTCTTTGATTCTGCCTAGTGATTTTTCTCCTGTGGGGATAAAACACCATGGCCAAGGCAACTTGCAAAATGAAGGGTTTACTTGGGGCTTATGGTTCCAGAGGGAGAGGAGTCCATCACCGCGATGGCAGAGAGCCTGGCAGCAGCAGGCAGGCATGGTGCTAGGTCAGCAACTGAGAGCTCACATCTCCACCCACAAACATGAAGCAGATCCAACACACTGGGGATGGCAGGAGGCTTTTGAAACCTTAAGCCTGCCCCAAGCGACACACCTCCTCCAACAAGGTCATACCTCCCAATCCTTACCAAACAGCCACCAACTGGGGACCAAATACTCATAAAATCCTCATAAAGCTCCATAAAGACTTATGGGGGACTTCTTTAAACCACGGAGGACCAACCCATTTGTGGGTTTGCAGTACGTTGTTTAACTTCTTCATAGCTGATAATTTTCCAAAATTCTTCCTATTATTGACTTCTCATTTGCTGCCACTGTGATCACAAGAGAGAGGTGATTTAGATCTTGAATTTGCTAGGGCTCATTTTGCAGGCAGCACATGCTGGTGCTGAGCAAGCTTCTGAGAAATCTGGTAGCCTTTTGGGGGTTCCCTCGCATGTGACCAGGCTCCAAAATTGTCTCTGTCTTTGACTTTTGAAAATGATTATAATGTATTCTGGAATATTCTTCAAAGTCACCTTCACTTGGTATCCTTTGGGCTTCGTGAATCTGTGTGTTCAAATATCTCCCAAAATTTGGGGAACATTCGGCTATTGTTTCTTTCATTTTCAAATCTTTTTTTGTTTTTAGTTGAGACAGGGTCTTACTGTGTAATAACCCTGGCTGGCCTGAAACACGATACACGGACCAGGCTGGTCTTGAATTCACAGAGATCCACCTGCCTCTACCTCCTGGGCGAGTGTTGGAATTAAAGCGTGCTACCATGCCCAGCTCAGCTATTATTTATTTAAATAAACTTACTCCCCTTTTCCTCTCTTCTTCTGGGCACCCATACTTTCTTGGTTTCCTCCTGAAGGTTTCTCACCCTGCCTCATGCTTTCTCCACTTTCTCCCATTGGTTTTTCTTTTTTTGTTTCTCTTACTGGCTGATCTCAAATAGTTTGCCTTCAAGTGTAAGAGTTGTTTCTCCTTGGGAGTGCCCTTGGGCATTCTGTAGCACAGCATTGATCCTTTTTTGTGATCTGACCTCCTTGCCTGTGCAGGTCAGCATCTCACAAGCTTCCCAGATGGTCACAGTTTGAGTTCTTTTTTAGGCAGCTTACACATCTCCATTTCTTTAGAGATAGCCATTGGAGCTCTCTTAAGTTCCTTTGTGTCATGTTGGCTCAAGGATTTGCTTGTTGCATAGCCTTGAGTGGGCAGAGAGAGGAAAGATCTTCAGTCTTTGGGACTTGTCTCAGCATGCGACAGCCTTCTTCTGGGGCCCAGTCTGCTGGAATTGCCTCAAAAATTGAGACTGTAGCCGGGCGGTGGTGGCGCACGCCTTTAATCCCAGCACTTGGGAGGCAGAGGCAGGCGGATCTTTGCGAGTTCGAGGCCAGCCTGGTCTACAAAGCGAGTCCAGGATAGCCAGAGCTGTTAAACAGAGAAACCCTGTCTCGAAAAACCAAAAAAAAAAAAAAAAAAATTGAGACTGTAGGGTGCAGCTGGTTGGCGCCTCAGCTGGTGAGCTGGTTACTAGGAGACCTGGTTGATGTGGCACCTGTCTGATCTCTGAGGAGAACTGACTCTGTCTCCTAGACCCATCAGTCTAGGGCTGGTGTGGAATGAAATAACAATGGGCCTGTTCTCAGAAGTGTAAGTGCTGGTGGCTTCCTGCAGGTAAGAGCTCCCACTGGGTCTCAGGAAAGGAACCTGTGCCGAAAATGTGGCCCCAGATCATGACTAAAAGGGGCTAGAAGTGAGATCTGATGCTGCACTGGGGGCCACAGCTCAGAACAAGGCCTGAGGCTGTTTAGGGAAGTTAAGTGGTTTTCCTCCTGATCCCTGTGCTATAGGTGGGGCACCGCTGTTTGAAAGCCTTCAGGAGGACTGGGATGCTGATGCTTGCTATAGGGTGACGTCTTTAATGGAAGGAGATTTTTAAGTTCCTTATTGATTGCTATTTGTCAATTTTTACTGTAGTGTGGCTTTTCTTGTTTTGTTTGGGGGTCATTTCTCCTTCCTTCTTTCCTTCCTTCCTTCCATCTTTCCTTCCTTCCTTCCTTTTTTTTTTCCTGCTGTACAGGTTTTGAAACAGCATCTCACTGTATAGACCAGGCTGACCTTGAACTTGCAGTGATCCTCCTACCTCTGTATCTGAGTGCTAGGATGAGAATGACCTCCATAGGCTCATATATTTTAATGCTTGGCTCCCAGTTAACTGTTAGGAAAGGGTTAGGAGGCGTGGCCTTGTTGGAGGAGGTGGCTGGACTTTGAGACTTCAAAGGCCTGGTCCATTCCTAGCTAGCTCTCTCTCTGTCTCAGGTTATTGTCTCAGCATGTAAGCTCTCAGCTACTGCTCTAACTCCACGCCTGCCTGCTGCCATGTTCCCCATCATGACAGCCATGTTCTAACCCTTCGGAACTGTGAGTCCCAAATCAAATGCTTCCTTTTATAAGTTGCCTTGTTTGTGGTTGTTTGTTACAGAAACAGAAAAATAACTAAGACATGAAATAATGGATGTGTGCCACCCACCCCATCTGATTTTTATTGGATTTTTGTTTATTTTACTTTTTAATTTAGTTAATTAACTAACTGAATTTGTCTGTTTATTATGTACCCGTATGCGTATGTTCGTGTGTGTGTGTGTGTGTGTGTGTGTGTGTGGTGTGGGTGTGTGTGTGTGTGTGTGTGTGTGTGTGTGTGTGTGTGTGAAAAACATTGGGTGTCAGTCCTCACCTTACCATTGAGACAGGATCTCCTCCTTGCTATACCTACCCACAGGCTTCCTGCAGTCCTTTTTTCTCTGTGTCCAATTTTCCCCTAGGGGTGCCCTGGGATTACAGACATTTGCACATGGTTTCTGGGGATTTTAACTCACATCATTAGGTTTATGGGGCAAGTGCTTTATCCACTGAGCCATCTTCCCAGCCCTTCTCCCATGCTTTTTAAATAGGCTTTTTCTTTTTGTTTTTTCCCCTCATCTCACTGGGTGGGACACTCTATAATCCTGTTTCCCTTGGTCATGTCTTCCCCAATTCTAGCTTGGTCAGCCATGGTATCCCTGAGTAAGCCCCACATCACAAACCCCACTGTCAGCAATGCCTATTAACTTAAAACAGAGGTGTGGACCTGCTGTCCTTCTGCAGCTTCTCCTCTTGGACCGCAGCAAGCCAGGAGCAAAGTGTTTTTGGCAGCACCAGGCATATGACAGGGGACAGAGGTGGCATGTCACAGATGGTGGGCCACCGGGCCACATCCCCTATGCCCTCTGGCTGTCTTACCAGAACATTCCTTTTGATGCTTCTGCTTCTGAGGAATGAAGGGGAACACAGCAGGCACAGGGCAGCCCTTGCTTTTGTGCATGAATAAAAAAGCCTATTTATAAGAAATGACTCAGTGCAGGATCAGAGCTGGGCTAAGGCAGACCCGGTCAGGCTCCCAGCTCTGTTTCACTGTGTCTATAAGTGTTCTGCGGAGTTTTCTTTCACTCCCTGTTGTATCTCCAAGCCTCTGGGTGGTTCTCTGTGGGTGGCTAGTGTGAGGGTTCAGAACACAGGCCTGCAAAGTGCTTCCCACTGGGCTTGGCCAGTACCAAAGTGTGATGGCGATTCCTGTCAACTTGATGGGCTCTGAAGTCAACAAAGAGACAAGCAGCTAGGTGGCTCTCTGAGAAAATTCCCTGGAAGGGTTAACTGAAGGGGAGAAAGCCCAGAGTGGGCAGCACTGTGCTTCAGTGGCCCAGAGGTAAAGACAGCCAAGGGAAAAGTTGCTGCCTTTGCCTGCCGCCTTCGCTCCCAGCTGTCGAGTGCATCTCCTCCTCCTCTTTCGCTGCTGCTGCTGTCACCTCTCCCTGACACAGGAACCCAGTTTCTTCTGCTTTTCAATGTGGACTGAGGACTGGTGGCTCCCCAGGAATTCCCTAGGTCTTCAGTGTCAGGCTGGGACTATGGAGGCACCCAGCCTTATGGACTGAGCAGCTCCCCGGTTCTCTGGCTTTCCAGTGTACCGACAGCCATTGTTGAACTACTCAGTCCAGACCATGTAAGTCAGTCTGGCAATCCCTCTCTAACACACGTTCATTGTATTGGTTATGTTCCTCTGGTTGGGAACCCTGTCCAACACAGTCAGGTGAACTTGACACCCTTTAGAACAGTGGTTCTCAACCTTCCTAATGATGCGACCCTTTGATACAATCAATTCCTCTTGTTGTGGTGACCCCCAGCCGTAAAAGTATTTTTGCTGCTACTTCATAACTATAATTTTGCTACTGTTATGAACTGCAATGTAAATATCTGATAGGCAGGATTTCTAATATTCAACCCCTGTGAAAAGGTCTTTTGACCCCCCCCAAAGGAGTCGTGACCCACAGATTGAGAACCACTGCTCTAGAACAAGGCTTTAGAAATGTATCTCTCAGCTGCACCTGTGTTCACTGCTAATTTACAGTATTTGTGGATAATCAGACATGAACAAAGCCAACAGGAGATGAGGCCTGCAGGTGCAAGGCTTGCCAATGCCACAGCTGCCAACCTCCCTCATTCCAGATCTAGGTGTCCCTCTACTCTAACCCAGGGACAAAGGACCTATGCTTTCCACCTGTCCTGTCCCAATGTATACCATCCTCCCTCGAACTTCCCCAACCTGGAATGCTAGCCATCTGCTCTCTGTGTCTGGCACTGTGGTAGACCAGATGTCCTCATCCAGGCTCTGCTTCTCAGAGGTGAGGACCATGCCTTTCCCTGGGATCTCCCCAGGCTCCACTCAGTGCCCAGGCTTCAGAGAGTTCATCCCTCCTACTCCCCAATCACTCCCCCCACTTCTGTTCACTACCTTCATTCTGTTCAGAGGTGGAAGGTGGAGCAGATTTTCTCAGATGATGTGCCTGGAAAGCAGAGAGGTGATAGAGAGGAAGGAGTTGGGCACAAGACACCTTTCAAAGCTATACCACTCCCATGATCTACTTCCTCCAGCCAGGCCCCAACTTTGTGCTTTCACCTTCTTCCAGTAATGCTATCAAATCACAAATCCAGCTACAGACGGATCTACTGATGAGATCCGGGCCTCAGGCTGTCACCTTCCCGGAGCCCCTCAGCTGCAGCCAACCCACACAGCACTTGAGCCCAGGTGGGACATTTCTTATTTAAACCGAGACAGACATCTTGTTGATTACCTATTTGGGTACCAATGGACATGAAGGTCATTGGTTTTAAAGAAATATATTTATTATTTCTTTATGTGTATGTGTGAGAGCAGTTGTCTACAGAGCCAGAAGAGAGCATTGTATCCCCTAAAGCTGGAGTTACAGGTGGTTGTGAGCTGCCGCAAGTGGGTGCTGGGAACAAAGGTCCTATCCTCTGGAAGAGCAGCAAGAGCTCTTAACTGCTGAAGCCATTTCTGTGGCTCTAAGGGGCTGTCATCTGTTTTGTTTTTTGTTCCGTTTCTGGCACCTGGAAGGTCCATAGGGTACATAGTAGGTTTTCAGTAAATATGTGTAGAATGAACAAAGTCCTCTGAGTCACATAGTTCTGTGTTATAAGTTGGATTCTGACTGGAAGCCATCAGTAACATTGTATGAATGCTATGGATGCAGATAGGATAGGGGGAGAGCTCACACAGCTTTTCAGTTAATTGTATCTGGTGATGAACCAGGAGCAGGCTCCAGACTTCCATCAATGGCCTAATCAAAGCCTGCCTTCCTTAATCCCATTGCCCATCCCTCAGGATAATCCCCACCCAGACCAGAACCCCCTGGGTCAAGGCAAAGGGAACAAGATTTTATAATAGAGGCTTCATTTCAAAGCCACCACCCAGCACTTTGTTGGAGGCTGCAGATATTTTCTTTTCCTGGGCATTTCTTTTCTTTTTTTTTTTTTTTTTTAAAGATTATTTATTTATTGTGTATACATTGTTCTGCCTGCATGTACGCATTCACTCCAGAAGAGGGCACCAGATCTCATTGTAGATGGCCGTGAGCCACCATGTGGTTGCTGGGAATTGAACTCAGGACCTCTGGAAGAACAGCCAGTGTTCTTAACCTCTGAGCCATCTCTCCAGCCCCCTTTCTGGGCATTTCTATTCTCACCTTTTCTTTCAGCAATTCATGTTTTAAGTAGTAATCTGACCAAGAAGTTATAAAAAGAAACTGCACACAGACCACAGTCCTGGGGCTGGCAAAAACAGTTAGGCTCTTTACTAGCTGGGAATCATACAAAGGTATGACACCATGTGACTTCCTTTTTTTTTAATGTTTATTTGTTACTTCAAGTTACATCTCCATCACAGTGCCTTTTTCCACCTCTCCCAGTCCCACCCTTCCACCATCTCCCCCTCCTACCCTCTCCCTCTCTTCCTCCTATCCTACTTCTCCAGAGTAGGGTGTCCCTATATATCAGTCCCCTACCCCAGTTCAGCAGTCATATGAGGGCTAAGAGCTTCCTCATATACTGGGAGCCTGCATGACAGCACCACCATGTAACTTTAAAGCCATGTGACTTTCAGTCTCTCCTGTTAGCAGGTGAGTTATCTACCCTCTGAGCTCAGATGGTCTCAGTGTATGTCTCTGAGATTGTCTCTCCTGCTCTTCAATGCCTGTGACTGCCCTGTGGATAGCTTTGGGCCAGGCTGCCTGATGTCCCTTTGTTCCAGATAATGAGACGGTCCCTAGACTAGTCAGCTACCATGACAGTTGGCCACAGACAAGGCTGGGAGCCTGGCTGTATTCAGCGGGCCCTTCTCAAATCACTAGCCTTCCCAAGCTGACCCCAAATACGTAAGGCAAAAATGATTGGAGAGCAGGGCAACAGACACACAGTTGGTAATGACTTTGAACTTCCCAGTCTTCTGCCTCCACCTCCCAAGTGTGGTGGATTACAGGAATGAACCACCATGCCAGGGAAACCCTCTACTAGCTGAGCTGCTCGAGCTCCTGCCCCATCTGCTCTCTTTTAAGCCAGCCAAAAGACTGACAATAAGCTGAACTGGCCTTGACCAATGTTATACCCTAGAGCACTCTGGGAGCAGTTACTCTCAGGAAACCGATGTGAGGCAACCCAGACTGCAGAGAGCCTTCTCTATCCAGGTAGGACTGAGCTGATGATCTGGTGTTTGTAGAGTTACTGCATGCTCACAGAGTAGGGCATCCAGCCAGTCCAGGCTGACAGACGGACATGTGTCTCTCCATGCAGCACTACAGCGCTGCCTCCCCCAGGGCCCTTGTCTGGAAGAAGACTCTGAGCTTCTCCCCTGGACAGCCCATGATAACATCAAGCAAAATTTTGCCAACTGTGAGTGGAATTCATCAGTATCACAGGCCTGGCCTCATTTGCATTTTCTGAGCATCTTTGAGATGTCTGTTGACCTATCTGTTTCCTTTCTGGTGAATTCATATCCTTTGGCCCTTTTCCCATCCAGTTATCTTTTCTTATTTTTTAAAAACATTTATTTATTTATTAATTATGTATACAGTATTTGCTCTACATATATGCCCGGGCAGATCTCAATGTAGATGGCTGTGAGCCACCATGTGGTTGCTGGGAATTGAACTCAGGACCTTGGGAAGAACAGCCGGTGCTCTTAACCTCTGAGCCACCTCTCCAGCCCATCTTTTCTTATTGATGAGATGGTTGCATGGTTTCTCCAAACTGTAAGACAGACTTCTCTGATCATGGGATGGCTGCATGCTGGAGGCTCTCATGGTCAGATCGCAGGATGGCTCTGTGCCAGCCTCC
Source organism: Lophiomys imhausi (assembly GCA_907164525.1). Taxonomy (NCBI): domain Eukaryota; kingdom Metazoa; phylum Chordata; class Mammalia; order Rodentia; family Muridae; genus Lophiomys; species Lophiomys imhausi. The sequence continues at coordinate 998,562 of CAJQZJ010034271.1, read as the reverse complement.
ACACATCAGAACCCATGTGGGGCTTTGATTGGCTGCTACACTTTCTCTACTAAAAGGTGTCCAATGCACATGCTCAGGTAGAAAGGTACTACATCTTGTTGTCATTTGAACCTTAAGTGTCACCCAGAGGTCTAGCTTGGTGCCATTGCAGGGTGGAGGAACCTTAGAGGAAGGCTTAGTTGGAGATTGTTGGGTGGTTGGGATGTGGAGAAATTGTGGGACCCCAGGCCCTTTGTCTTCTTTTGTTTCCTTCTCAATTTCCTTCACCATACACTCCCATTGTGACAGGCCACCTCAGACCCCAAAGCACCAGAGCCATCTGACCATGGCCTGGAGCCTCCGAAGGCATGCACCTTCTACCTTCACAAACCAATAGCCTTAGGAGTGGGTTACAATGGTGGCAAGCTGACAATGGTCTCTACCTGGGCACACCTGTGAACAGGCTCTGACTCGGGGAGACATCAGTTCCAGGGCCACTGAAGCACACATCTGTTCTGGGAGTGGGGAGGTTGGCATGACACCCATAAAAACACCAACCTGGGGATCCGCATTGGTCCTCTCACTGGGGAGAGGAGTTAGGAAGGATGAGGGGCCACACAATGTCCGAAGATCTGATCTGAGGCAGGAGCTCTGAGCTCTGGAGCAGGAAGAGTTTAGGGAAAGAGGATTCTGGGACAGCCTGCACTGCCCTCACCAGTCAGACATTCCCAAGGAGGGGAGGGGAGCCTGGGCCGAGGCAGCTCTCTGAGACTGAATACAGCAGAATCTGCTGGCTCCTCTCCTTTCCTTTGTTTAACTTGTCCAACCTCACCTTCTGAATGAAGGGAGAATTCTTCTGTCTGGACCCTGTTGCAATGTCCCCACAGCCTGTGAGACCTGACCCCATCCCTGAACTATTCTGCTTTCTTGTTGAAGCATTACCTTCTTAGGAGACATCACAGCCCAGGGGTGTCCTGGCTCTGAGCCCTACTTTCTGACTGATGCGTGGATCACTGTCACATCTTACCTCTCTGATACTTTTGGTTTTGGCACAGGGTTTTCCAGTGTATCCCCAGCTAGCTTGAAACTGCAGCCCAGGCTGGCCTCAAACTCAGAGAGATCCTCCTGCCTCAGCCTCCTGAACAGTGGGATTAAAGTCTCTCAAGAGCCACCATGTTCACCACAATCCCTTTTGGAATTATCTCTCCCCAGGGGAATGAGAGAGAACTAGAGTGGGTAGGTATCTCATCTGTGTCACCTTTGCTCACTGTGGACCTCCAGGTGGGACGAGCAGCTCCAGGATCCTGGCAATAGCCCATGGTGCTCCCTGAAGGAAGGCAGAGATGGAAGGAAGGAGATGAATGAGTACGTGGAGGTGTCAGCAGACAGAGGGCAGGTAGAGACTCTTACACCTGCTTGCCGCCTTAGCCTCTCAGTGCTGGTCAGGTGTGTGTGTGTGTGTCAGCGGTGGGGCATATGCTCGGCATGTTTGAGACCTGGCATTCTGTCTCCAGTACCACATACAAGACGAGACAAAAAGACAAGTGAGTAAGAAACATAGACCCTCCGTGAGGCCGCCAAGGACAAAGCCTGTGCCCTTTGCTGACAGACCATCAATAAGAGTTCAGAGAAGCAGAACATCAAACCTGGAGACCTGACCTAGTGCCACACTAGTGCCAGCTGTCCCCAAGCTGAAGGTAAAATCCCACAGATGGAGAGATTGCTCAGCAGTTGGAAGCACTGACGGCTTTTGCAGAGGATCAGGGTTTGGTTGCCAGCAGCCAAGTGGCAGCTGACAAGCATCTGTAACTCCCGTTCTAAGGGGTCTGACGCCCTCTGCTGGCCTCCATAGGCACTGCATGCATGTGGTGTACAAACATACAGGCAAAACACCCATACACATAAAACAATAATGGAAAACTTTTTAAAAAATTGTCTTAAAAATCCTAGAGATAAGGTGTATCCATGTGGATGTGGGCAGGACTAACTACCCCAGGCCTGACCCCACAAGAACCTACTGCTGACACTTGGGTATCAAGTTTTTAACATACCTGGTTGGACAGTAAGGAGACCCACAGCAAGGCTCATCAAACAGCGGTCTCCCCTTCCCCTACCTGTGCCAGTTACTCAGTCGCACAGACATTTGGTGGTGGGCATGTGCAGATGTGGCTACTAACATCTGCAGTTGGCCCACTTTATGGAAAGGAGCTTACTGGGGGTGACCGGCTGACTGCCCTGAGGAACAGATCTGAGATGTCCCTGAGGAAGACTCACCTGTATCAGCGGCTTCAGTTGTGACACATGTGTCTGCAGCCTGTTACGCCTCGAGTTCTAACAGAGCAAAGAAAGGATGGTGCCAAAGCCCAGCGTGGTGAGTTGAGTGTACTGGCATGGCTTACAGAAGCATGGTTGACTCACTGTACCACCAGAAATTCCTCTGGGTGTCTTGCATCTCTCCTGCTGAGGAGTCCTGCCAAACATGTGGGGAACTCATGAAAAGATGTCCCACTGAGGAATCCCCACAGAAACTTGCAGCAGCACTATTCAAGAGCCCCAACCCCCCAGCCAATCTTCACATTGTTTACATAAGCCAAGAGTACCAACCTCCAGTCAACGTACATGATTTCCATAGAAATCAAGAATCCCCTGCCCAGTGAATTGCTCAGCCCTTCCATAATCCTAGAGAGAGACATGGCCTCATGTGGGTTGTCACAGCTGCTCTGATTCAAGATGTTAATGGTTCAAGGTGGGGGGGACACACACAACAGCCTCCATGTAGCTTTCAGACAAGCTCAGCTAGCCCCTGAGGCCAGTCCTGTGATAAACTCCTCTCTGATGTCAATAATCTGTCCATACATATAATAATTCTGGGTATCAGTATTAATGCTGATATTTTATATTAACAAATCTACCCATTATCTACTCCTCATACACACACTCCCTGTTTCTGGTGGTCCCTGGTTGCTACAGATTAGTAATCAGAAAAATGTCTAGTTTGGAGAGAAGGCAGTGGGCAGAGCTTTCATCACAGCACATAAGTAACTTCTGGAGATGGGATTGGTCACAACCAGTCACTCAGAGCTCCTTCTACATCTCTGGAGCATTAGGCAGCCAAGATCACAGACCTGGCCAAGGTAATAGACATTGTTGGCACAACCGTGTAACAATTATCCAGGACATGGCAGGCTGAGGGCACCATGCAGAAGGCAGACCAGGATGGACAGATGTTTTGGACATGGCTATCCCAGAAGGCAGACAGGAGGACACTGTTAGCCTCTTCCTGAGACCCACTTGACCAGTCGATGGTTTTGAGGATAAATGCAAAGGAACTTTGCTGTCCCTGATACTGGGGTCTCATACGACATCACACAGGACAAAGTCTGTGGAGACTGGTAGACAGAACATTATTGGCCAAGGACTCAAGCTGACAATGCAGCCTTGGCTGGTGTAGAAACTTCATGGCCTTCCCACAGCCACTCAGAGCCCTGGGGGCGGGGGAGTGTCCTTGAGAAATGCACCCTGCAAATATGGAATAGAGGTAGGCTGTGGCTTATTTTTCTCATTTATCCAAGAAGCTATTTTTGCTCATTAAAACCTAGTTACTTGCTGTCTCCAGCCAGGATCCTGGAGTGCTTGCTTGGTTAATTTAAGCAAGCAGAGATTTGACGGAGTAATTTCATTGTCCTTGGGGATTGGCCAGCTGATGCCAAGTCTCACTCTTCCCGTTGGAATGGAGTTAATTTTCGCTGAAATTGCTTCTTAGCAGACAAACACATTCCCCATCATTGAAGGCTTATGTTTCTGCTGCTCTATTATTCCTTAATTTACACACCCAGGCAGCAAAGGATCCATACTGAAGACAGAAGAGAAAGCCCCCATCCCAGCACCACTGGGTGCAGGGCAGCACCAGGAGCTCAAGGCACTTACTCTGCCCCAAGTGCCCTGGTCGTGCTGTGATGGTGTCTGACAATTCTGCACTCCCAAAGCTTTCCCTGTGCCCAGCTGGGAGCAAAATGCAGCAGAGGGGCAGAGGAGGGAAGTGGTGGAGGCCTGCCTCAAAGACTGAGTTATCTAGGGGAGGAGAAACTAAGAAATGACCAGGTTAACATGAACTCACGCTTTGGCTCTGGTCTGGATTTATGATGGGACATGAAAGGTAGGAAGGACTTCCTGGAAAGGGAAGGCAAAGGCAATGGTCTTTGGAAGGGACCTGACACAGAGGACTTCTGAGTCCCCAGTGAAATCAGCAGGAGTAGGCAGCTTGGGATGGAAAGACTGGCAGACTCCAGTAGCGGGCACAGCATACTTCAGAGGAGTGGCCAGACAAGGAGAGCAGCCAAGACTGTAATCAAGGCTACGGAGATTAAACTAGTGTCAGGGTTACTATCATGGAGCTTGGACAGACAGTTCAGAGAGGAAGGACAGTTGTCCCCCAGTCAGCACCACGGACAGCTCCAAGGGCTCTGGCACAGAGGCTGTCTCCAGGACATGGATGTAGAAGTGGAAGACCAGAAAGGACCAATCCTAGGCTTTGATACTGCCTTGGCTGGAAGTGGGGGTGGGGGTGAGGTGGAAGGGTTAGAGGGAGTAGGGTATGGCAGGGGCTGGGGGAGGCACAGGCCATGGGAGTCCAGAGTTGAAGACCATAAAGGACCAACCTTATTCCTGATGCTGCCTTGCTGGAAGCCATAAGTGAAACCTTGCAAGTTGCTAATAAAGAACCTTGGAAAAAAATTTCCATTGACACAGATGCTTTAAGAAGACAGCAATAAGCTAGCCATTCCATCCCATTACACGGATTAGGAGGACACTGGAGAATATTTGCATACCAATTACCATAAAATTCAAGTTCAATTTATACAAGATTCTGAGTTTTGCCTTTGGAAAGTTGAGTTTCTGTCTGCATCTGTTTGCTAAGAAGATTCACTCTCCAGTAATACTGAAAATTTTGTTGTAATAGTTTCAAAGTGTCAGCTTGTACAATTGAGATTGAAAACATTGATTAGGCAGAGATGAACTGCCTCGCTGTGCATAGTCAGACCATGATCCCTGCATGATAACCTCGATGATAATTAACCCACCATTTGCCTCAGGGATTCAGCTAGCTGTGGCCAGCTCAAGCTGTTATAGACACTGATAGATTCTTTAATATTGGAAACGCAGTAAGGTGCACATGTCCATGCAAAAAGTATGTGTGTATACTAACTGACCCAAGCATGCAATACACTCTTGGAGGAGCAGGTGAGGCTGAGCGATCCAACCCTGTCCCCTGTCGAACACTAAGTCTTCTCCCTGGAGCTTTGAATATCTCTCACTGCTGGGGAGTTGTCTGTTTGCTGCTACCTGACATTCTAGTGTTTGCTTTACAGCATAGCTAGGTTCTCAGCATGTCAGCAAGTACTTAACGTGACACCTCTTAACTCTTTCATGTTGCTGTAACAAAATACCGTAGGCAGAGTAACTTATGAACAACAAACATTCAGGTTTCTTTCTTTAGGAGCCTGGGAAGATTGTGAGGAAGAAACCAGCAGGCAGGTGTCTGGAGAGACCTGCTCTTCATCCACATGTCCTCATGTAGCTGAAGGACAAACCAACTTTCTTGGCCTGCCCTCTCTCTTTAAAAATTTGTTTACATTGCCGGGCGGTGGTGGCGCACGCCTTTAATCCCAGCACTTGGGAGGCAGAGGCAGGTGGATCTTTGTGAGTTCGAGGCCAGCCTGGTCTATAAAGTGAGTCCAGGACAGCCAGGGCTACACAGAGAAACCTTGTCTCGAAAAACCAAAAAAAAAAAAAAATTTGTTTACATATATTTTATGTGGTTGAGTGTTTTGTCTGCATGATTGTCTGCACACCACATGTATGCAGTGCCTGTAGAGTCCAGACGAGGGTGTTGAATTTCCTAGAACTGGAATTTTACAAACAGTTGTGAGCACCGTGTGGGTACTGGGAACTGAACCTAGGGAGCGTAGAAGAGTAACCAGTGCTCTTAATCACTCAGGCGTCTGTGCAGACTGAGATAGCTTGGGCCTCTTTTATAATGGCATTCACAGGGCTCAGCCTTCACAGCCCTATTCCCTCCAGGTGCCCCTCTCCTCTCACTAAGGATGAAATTTCAGCACATGCATTTTTGGAGGGACACAGCATTCAAGTGTCTGGTTAGCCATGCAGGGACTAGTCAAGTCTGTGAGCCCTCGTGGTGCCGAGCACAAAATAAGGCTCAGGTCAGTCACAGCACACAGTGAACAAAACTGGCTCACTGGACGAAAGGATTAGCCAGGCGGTCTGTGACACACGGGCTTAAACGGAACAAAGGACACAGTTCGGAAACAGCAGGGAACGTACCCAGTGAGGCACCAGGGCTGAGGGCCCCCTCCACAGACAGGCCCAGCCTGGGCCAATCGAACTCAGTCCTCTCCTGATGCACCTCTGCTGTCCTTGAAGCCCTGTGGACATTCCAGGTTGGGCCACCTGCCTGCCTTGTTTGTTTTATAATTTAAGCTTCTCTTTCCGGAACTGAGAGTCTCAAGCCTTGCTGAGGGAGCCCAGCCTCCAGAGCACTTCCTTTATCTCCTTCAGTGGTTTTATTTTGAGTTTCTATTGTTTTCTGATTACACGACTATTAGTTGTACATCACCTAAAGATGAGGCTGCTCCCCTGCGTGATTCCGTTACTAGGCAAGCATCACAGAGTGGATTTATGCGAACTAAGATGGCTACAGCAACACCAGGAGATCAAATCTTGTGTTGTTGGCTAAGATGCCATTGGCAGAGCTGGCTGTGGTTAAAGGGAAGAGAGAAGAAGGGAGGGGGGAGGGAAGAAGGCAGGAAGGAATGGGGAAGTGGAGGGAGAAGGAGACAGAAAAAATGAGGAAAGTGGGGCAGAAAAATAAGGAAGAAAGGGAGGAAGGAAGAGTGGGAAGGAAAGAAAGAAAGGAAGGGATGAGGAGCAAAGGGAGGAAGTGGGCAAGGAAGGAGTGCTTCTCAATCATAAAGCCTGCACATAGCTAGGGCTGGGAATCCAGGCGGGTTTTCCTGCCAGTGGTGGCATATCTTGTCCCAGCAGGTGACAATGCACAGGGTTGGGGGGTCCAAAGAACACCCCTCGCTCCCTGGACTCACCTGGCCTGTGGCAGGGTCACCTGGGAACTTCTGAAATTCCCTGCACCATATGCCAGTCAACTCTGCTGGATCCAGGCTTCCCATGTTTCATTGTTCCCAGGTGACTCCAAGGTGTGGCAGCATCTGGGGATGATGGTGGTGAGCACTTCTGTCAGAGCAGACTGTAGTCTAGGTGAAGGGCAACATCTGCTCAGAGCTGTTAAAATGTGGAATCCTGCCCCCCTCCCCCTGCTCTCTGCTGACTCCTAGGCAGTCTCCAGGTATTTTAAAGGCATGTTAACTCTGGATGAGTTTATATGGGAAGCAGTAAAAGTGGTAACAGCCATTTATGCAGCTCCTAAGCATGCTCCATATTGATGGCTATGAGGGACAGTAACTGGTTTTTGATAGGCATAGAGTCCTCTGGAGACTGCACTGCCTTAGACCGGGGTGGGGGGTTGGGGGGTGGTAGAGATGGTCAGCCCAAGGCACCTGGAATATTCCAGAAACCAGAAAATAACCCCTGTCCTAGGCAAGCAATACCTTACCTGCTCCTTGCTCCCCCTGGGAGTGTTGGACAAGACCAAGGATACGTCCTTGGGGAACAGACCCTAGGTCAGGGTCAGAGACCAGGTCCTGCTTGGTTGCTTCATGGGAGAGGACATTTTGAGCTTTGAGTTGACACAGTGTGTGTGGCTCCAAGAGGCTGAAGGCTTTAAACTGCCACTAGTTCAAGTGTGGTCAACATCACCTCTGCTACCAGCTGGACCAGAGAGCAGGGATCGGAAGGATCATGACCTGTGAGGACCCTGCCCATGTGGCCAGTGGCCAATGTGATTCCGGCAGGCCAGGCTTGATGAGGAAGCTCCTGGGTGTGGCTTCTTAGGCAAGGCTGAAGAGTTCCTGGGTGAGGTGGAGAGTCTGGTAGGAGAAATTCTAGTGGCTGTGGCCCTTAGGACCCTGGGAGGCAGCAGCAGCAGCCCAGACTCTTCCTATTGGAGGGCCTGGGGCTGACACCAGGGTGTGTCTGTCACCATCCTGACCGCAGGACAGCAGAGAAAGTCTTCATAAGAGACTCTATGAGGTCTACGTGACACTCAAGGGACATGATAGGGTGGTTGGTGAGGGTGTGCTGCTTTCCTGGAGTGTTCTCACCATGGTGGTGTTGACTGAGCCACACCGTCTTTTCTCTCAGTCTTGGCTTCTCTGCTTGTCTTTCCTGCTCCTCCATTCTGTGTCAGTAGTATCAGAGACACATTTGTGACATTGGGAGTGTCAGTCTGGACCCTTATTTCTTCCCATTGGTTGGCTCAGTTGTTCTAGAGATGGAGTCTTCTGCTACGTTGTCCTCCATTTTCATCTCGTGACACCCTGATGACCCTGTTTCTCATCTGTACACTTTGAAACCTTTCTGTTCAATTGGAAACTGACACCGACAATTGAAGAATTAGCATACAGAAGTCTCCAAACTTTCCATTCTGGGAAATGGACCTTTCTTACTGGACTGGACTTTTTTGCTACCTGCTGTCACCTAAGTTTCTCTCATGGATAACTTCTGAGTGAGAATGAAAAGCCCTTTGCCAAAGAAATGTAAACCCTAAAGTTTCTTTAAAAGATAATAACCTAGGGATTGGTCGAGGGCAGTGGCTGCTCTTTTGGAGGACCTGATTTGTTCCCATCACCCACACGGTGGTTCACAACCATCAGTAACTCCACTTCCAGGGGATCTGATGCCCTTTTCTGACCTTGTGGCACTGTACAGCCAAGCTGGCAAACACTAATTCACATACATACAAAGTAACAAATCTAACATAAAAGTAATAGGAGTCTGTGTCTTTGTGCACTTGGTAAAGTGCTTGTTGAACAAGCATGTATACCTGAGTTTGGATCCCCAACACCCACATGAAAGCCAGGCACACTGAGCCTATGATCCCAGCACCAGGGAGGTGAGGATCTTCAGGACTCACTGACTAGCCAGTATCACCAAAAGGGCAAACTCCAGGTTCCATAAGAGACACTGTGGTCAACACCATCCTTAGACAGAAGGGCCTGGACTGTCTAAGAATGATAGCTGTGGGGAGGCTGTGGGTCTCCCCTTTTCCTTGTGGCTACCATTGCATGTGGTCTAGGGGAACAAAAGATGGGGAGCAGGATTCGGAAGGCATGATTATGACAGATGAAGACAACCTGGGACCAGCTGCATGGAGGCAGATCAACTTTATTGGGGTGAACGATGCTTATATAGAACTCTGGGGAGGGAGTAGGAATATCCAGGGTGGGCAAAGGTCATTGGCTGAAGGCTAAGGTACTGAGATACCTCATTAGCATGGGGAGGCATTCCAGGAATCCCAGGTGTTTACTGAATGGGATTCTTATTGGAAGAAAGGGAGTTGGACCTGTAATATCCCTAAGAGCTACATGTCATCCCTCAGGTAGAGGGTGTGGGGTCCAGGAACCCCCAGGTAGAGAAGAGGAAGCCTCACTGACAAAGGGAGTCTTCCATTTTGTTCTGAGCTCAGGGCTTTCCGGTAACATTAGACTTCAACCTTAGCAGTAGGGTTTCCCAACCGATAGCTGACTGTGAGCCTAAGATTGAGCCAGGAAGCAGCGTTCCTCCAAGGCCTCCCACCCTAAGCTCCTGCCTACCTTCCCTTCATGATGGAATATGAAATGAGCCTTTTCCACCCCATGTTGCTTTTGGTCATGTGTGTGTCACAGCAACAGAAAGCATATACTAAGACACTAAACTTCCCCCTCCTCCAGAGAAAGGCAGAGCAAGAAGGCCCACTTAACTTCTATTGTTTGTAATTTGGCCAGTCTGTGCTCTCCTGTCTGCTACAGTAGCACAGAAACCAAGGCATTTATGTCAATCTGGCTGTGTCAGCCTTTGGTTGTTGTTGTTTTTAATTGGCGGTGGGCTTTTGTTGTTTCTTTTGTTTCAGCTGTGCTTGAAGAATGGAACCCAGGGCCTGTTCTGTGCTAGACAGGGGCTCTCCCACGGAGCCACCACACACCCAGCCCATCTTTCCCATCCCTTCTTCCCCTTTCATCCTCTGTCTCTACGTTTATTACTACGTGCTTTTAGCAGACACTGCTTTACTTGGATGAGATCTGGTTATTTAAATATATCAGAATAATTATTCAGATTTCTGGCCAAGTGAAACAAAACAAAACAAAATTAAAAAGAAATTAACAGAAGACTGCCATTGTAAAATTTCAAATAATGTGATTTTTAGGAAGATTACAAACACACATACACACACACACTCACACTATGAATGAAGAGGAGATGAAGCCTAGAGAGACACAGATTCACAACCAAACCATCTGTCTGCAAACAGCTTAATAATAAGGGTATTTTAAAGAGACTCATTTGGCTATGAACACCTGCGTGCCACTGGTGAAGCTTTTCTCTTGGTGCCTTTTGCTCAAGTGAGTGACATTGTTCCCGTTGTTCTCTCCCCCTCTCCATCCAGAGCTGGCCTCTTACACACTACCCTCCCATCGGACAGTTCGTTACTATGATGTTTATTTCGCTTTATTGCTAGAGATGCAGGGTGGGAGGGAGGCACTCAGTGTGCCATGGCGTGTATGTGGAGTTCAGGCAGCAGCCTTCTGGAGTCAGTGTTCTTCTTTCTTGTGGGATCTGGGGTTCAAACTCAGGAGCTCAAGCATGCCATGGTACCCACTGAGCCATCTCACTGTCCTGACTACGGCAGTTTGATCATAAAGGCGTTTACAGAAAGCGGCATCTCTCCCAACCCCTACCTCATTCCAAGGTTTCCTGGTCTTTCTGGGCACCCTCCTGGTCTTTCCAAACCATGCTGAGATAGGAATTTCCCTCCCAGGATTCACTCTCTTTGTCCCTCCCACAGTCACCATGGCGTGTTCATGTTTACACTTGTATTTCTTGCTTGGCCTCTGTCTTCCCAACATCCCATGTGAGACCATGAGTTCCCTGAAAACAAGCGTTCTTCTGGCTCTGTGTATTCCCAGTGCCTCGGTCACACCTGGAGATGAGAACTTGCTAATGATAAATAAACGTGCTGCTTGGGAGGAGAGGTCCAGTGGCGCCTTAATAAAGAACACACCTGGTCTTTCCCTTTCATCTCCAACTGTAAAAACCATGGGAATTCCTTGAGTGACAGGAGTGTTTGTTATGCTAATTAGGTGCTTCCTGGTGACACCCTCTTGATAGCAGCCACCCTTAGAGAACCAAGCATAGGATTAGGGGGTGGAATCCTGAGCTCTGGGAAGCAAGTCCAGCCCTGTGGCCAAAGATTGGAGATATCATGGAAACTTGGGCACTGAGGTGCCTCACTCAAGACTTCCTGATTGGCAGGCATGATGATTTATACTGATTATCAGCCTGACAGGATCTAGAATCATGTAAGAGATAGGCCCTGGCCATGTCTGTGTGGAAGTATCCAGACTGGGTTAATTGAGGTAGGGAGATACATCCCAAACATGGGGCCCCATGATCTGGGGTCCAGCACTGAATAAAGAGGAGAAAATTGACTGAGCAACAGCATTCATCTCTCTGCTTCCTGACTGTGGACACATTGTGACCAACTGGCTCACACTCCTGCTGCCTTGCCTTTCCCACCATCACAGACCATATCCTCAAGAGGAGTCAGAGGGAAGCTCTTCAATCCTTAAGTAGATCTTGTCAAGTAATTTTGCCACAGCACTGAGAAAAGTCACTAATGTAACATATGTCATGCCAGCTTCCATGAGGCTGTTTCCCAGTCCCAAGTTCTCTCTGGGTCTCTCCATTCACCTGGTCTGTGGCCACTGCAGTAAGAGAGCAACAGGTAGATCTGCTCCAGTGTCATAGTTTTTGTCAACTTGACACAAACCTAGACACATCTGGAAAGAGGGAACCTCAGTTGAGGAATCACCTCCATCAGATTGGCTTATAGACAAGTCTGTGGGACATTCTCTTGATTGATGATTAATGTGGGAAGGGCTAGCCCATTGTGGGAAGTACCTTGAGTTCCTGCCTAGGTTTTCTTTGATGATAAACTATAGTAGCCTCTAAGCTGAAATAAACGCTTTCCTCCCCAAGTTCCTTTTGCTCAGTGTTTATTACAGTGTGGGGTTTGAGTGAGAATGGCCCCATAGGCTCAAATATTTGAACGCTTGATGCACAGTTGGTGGAACTGTTTGGGAAGGATTGGAGAAATAGCTTTGTTGGAGGAGTTGTGTCACTTGGGGTGAGCCTTCAAGTTTCAAAAACCCACACCATTTTTTAACCTCTCTCCTGTCTCATGCTTGTGGATCAGATATGAACTCTCAGCTGCTTCTCCAATGCCACGCCTGCCTGCCTGCCTGCTGCCATACACCCCAACATGATGATCATGGACTCACCCTTGGAAACTAAGCAAGCCAATTCAATGCTTTCTTCTGTAAGTTGCTTTGGCCATGGTGTCTCCTCACAGCAATAGAAAAGTAACTAAGACACACAGCAACAGAGAATCAAACTAGAACCAAGGCCCTCATGACATCTCAGCAAAATAGGCCCTGAGGGAGTGTGGGAGATTCTGAGCTCACAAATCACTGGTTGGAACCATTGGGGTTCTGAGACCCAGCAGCCAGGATATGAGGTATGGACAGGACATCCTTAAGGAGGGTTTGAAGCCTAACCTGTGCAGCCTGACACCAAGGCAGCAGCAGGCAGTGTCAGAGCTGTGATACAGAACATGGAACGGGTTTTTCACGTGGAGAAATGATGTGATTTAAAGAAAAACATGACCATAAATAGATCAATGTACGAGGCAAGAAACATGGAATCAAGAAATTTCACAGAACTAAGATCTTGAAACTCCAGACACATGACATGGAGAAATTTTAGTGTAATTTCCTGGCGTACCAAAACTCGTAGACTCTCCAAACCCATGAATGTGTGTCTGTATGCTAATGAGCTGACTGGTGGTGGGGCTGCTACACAGCCTTAAGATGTCTTTCTTTGAAGGTGGAATTTTCAGCCCCAGTACTGACCGCCACCCTCTCTGCTCTCTATAGCTTTTACCTGCCCTCTGAAGGCCCTTGTGAGAGCTTGGTCCTCAGTGAGGTGATGGTGGAACCTCGGAGAGGTGGGGCCTACTGGGAGGTCTTTATGTCACTGGGAATCCTGTACTTAAAGGGGATTGTGGGAAGCAAGTCTCTCTCCCCCTCTTGCTTTCACTTCCCAGGTGTGAGGTGACATAAGTGAGCAGCTCTGATCCTCACATGTTCCACTGAGGTGCGCTCTCTCACCACAGGCCTGAAGCAGTGGGTGGAACTGATCACAGATGGAGACCTTTTGGACTGTGAGCCAAAATTAAAATTGCTCTTTATAAATTGCTCATCCCTAGGATATGTTTGTTACTTAGTAACAGCTGACTAACACATATGCCTGGAGATCAAATACACCAGCTCTATGGGGGCAGAAGCTCCTGTGCCAGGGGCCCTCCCTCACCTTTCCTTGAAAGTATTTTGTAATAAATCAGAACCAGTAAAGTGTCATTGAGTTTTGAGTGCTGCCCCTGCAAATGACCTCACCCTGGTGTACAACAGCTCAGTTAGAGGCCTCATCATAGCTTGAGCTGCAGCAGGCCTCCACCGTGGAGATGGGGCAGTCCTTGGGACAAGGTCTCTAACCTGTAGCGTCTGACACAATCACCACGTTAACAGTGTGAGACTTGAGCTGTGCTACCAGACACCAGGCTAAGGCCTGCTGGAGACCAGCTTGTTATGGGAGAGGCTCACATATTGACAGCCAGACTCAAAAAAGTGAAAGTGCTGAGTGAGAATTCAGCAGAGGAGAAAACATTTAGTGTTTTCCCTCAGAGTTGAACATCAATACAATAAAAGTGGAGGCGCCCGTTACCAGTATTGAAGGCATGGAAGATAGCTGCTGTGGTCCTGGAATGAGGAGGGGACTGGTTTTATGGAGGACAAACATATGTAATAAAGTACACGCTTCACTCTGTGGGTGAGTCTGAAATATTGAAAAGCTGGGCAATTTCCTATAAAATACAAATGATCAACATGGATGGAGAAAAGGTGGGAAGGTGGACCAGACCCATGAGCTGTGAATGAGCTCCATACATTTGTCCAATTGGTAAAATGACCTGTGACAGCTCTGAAGTCTGGGTTGGTAGCACCCAAACCCATAATTCTGAGGAACTATGTCTGTGAACCCCTCACTGGGTTCAGGAGGATTTGGATTCATTGTCCGTTGGTGGCCAGATCCATGCAGGGCTATTCAGCTGCCTTATAAACTGTTTTCTCTCCAAAGGTGTGGAAACACACTAGTATGCACACTCACTATGAAAAAGCAAAGAACACAGAACCAAAAAGCTCCTGAGTTCTCTCTCCTGAGAGAATCCACAGCCTGAATCTACAGGTGAAGAAGAGAGTGTGCTGTGAGTGTGCATGCATGTGTGTGTGTTAAGTGTGTAGGTGT
>CAJQZJ010034271.1:911286-984026 GCA_907164525.1 Lophiomys imhausi | reverse complement strand
CCCCCCCATATCTGGTTCCAGTCCTTGTTCTGAGGAGCTCATGTCTCAATGTTATGTAAACACTGCTCCCCAATTGTCCCCTGGTATGCCAATAAAGCAGTTTACAGATAATCACTGAGCAGGGGAGAGAATAGGGCTGGACTTCCTGCCCTCCAGGGGAAGAGGAGTTAAGGACAGGAAGTAGGAGGATTAAGAAGAGGCAGTGGCCGGAGAGACTGGAGGAGATTCAGCTGAAGCAGGAAAGCTACAATGTGCAAGTATCTCTGAGATTTATGTGGGAGGGGGGGGTGAGGGGGGCGGGGTGAGCCAGATTAGTTTGGTGGGTTAAGAATAGAGTAATAACTGCTCAGTTTTTGTGTTGTGAAGCATGGTTAACAAGTAATATAAGAGTCTCAATTATTTAGATGATAGTGGGGGTTAAGAGGTAACCGTGAAACTAACAAAATTACATAAAGTTACACTAACATGAGTGTGCATGTAAGTTTGTGCTGTGAGTGTGTGTATGTGTGTCTCAGTTCTGCAGAAACAGAACATGGAAGTTCATGAAAACATTTTAAAAAGAAAGATGAACAAACCTATGCCAAGTGGGAGAAGTGTGCTTGCTTGGGGGACAAAAGTTTTTACCTCTACGAAATAAAAAGTATTGGTCTAGAATGAAAAAGAAAACCTGACTATTTTTAAAGATGAGGCAGGGCTGGTGGGGAGGATGGGGTAAGAAAGAACAAAGGGTGATAGTCCTTTTTCAGAGCCGCCTCCTCTGGAAGGTGGGGAAGCCAGTCACAGCAGCTTTGTTATCAGAGCTGGTCTGCGCATCCTGAGCTCCCGAGCTGAGGCCTCTACGCAGTGGATTTCTTGGCTTTAAACCTCGACTCTGAGGTCGTTATCTCATTTTGCCCACATTTCCTTTTGATAAACAGCAAAGTTGTGGGAGATTTTGCTTATTGATATCCCGACTAAGGTTAAAAAAAATATTCTGATTAGATGTTAACTCATTTCATCCCTGAAGATGAGACATAGAAGATACCAGTCCCTCCCCCACCCAGAGGATGTGGAACTTTGCCTTCTATGTGGGAAGCCCTGGCTGTGATTTTAGAAACAGCCTTGGGTGTCTCCCACACTTGGGGACAGATCATGAGCTCAGATCTTCAGTGAATCTCATCTACTAGAGAGCTGGCTGGGATTGCCCAGCGAGACATCAGCTTGGCCTTCAAACAGACTTGACAGGGAGCCCACACCAGAGTCATGGGGCCCAAGCCCTCCTGAGGCCAAGGCCAGCTTAGTTTCTCTGTTCAGGATACTGTCTGCATCAAAAAACTCTTCCTATGTATGTGGAGGTCTGCTGGACCCCTCTAAGGCAACACTGGGTCTTCTTTGGCACTCAGGTGGCCAACATGACATGTGAGAGGAAAAGAGGCTCATTCCTGGCCCATCCCATTGTCTGTCCTTTTCTGACTCTTGCTTGAATATTAGCAGGGAAGCTGGACTCCCCACTACCATTCTGAGGTCTTGGGAAGTGGGAGGGAAAGCAGGTGGCATCCCCAGGCATATTCTCACAGGAGCATCAACCCACCCTGGGATCCCCACCTCCAGGTTTGAACCGGATAAGAAGAAAGTCATTTTGGTGTGCTCAGGCTTCCATCTGGGCACTGCTCCCAGGGTATGGGCTCCTATTCCCAGAGGGACAAGAACAAACATCTACTCATCCCAGACGGGGAACCGATGACAGACCAAAGTTCCATCAGCAGCCTTCATGCAAACCTTAAGGCTTACACAATGGAGGAGTGGGAGGTGTTGGGAGCTCACGTTTCACCTAACAATATTTGTGAACATATTTCCATATAAGTGTCTACATCTTAATTGCCAGTATCTAATTGAGTAATTAATTTAATTCCCTATGAGAAATCAGGTATTTGGAAGGATTCTTTTTTTTTAATCCAGCCTGCAAAAGCAACCGCAAGTCAGCAGCCATCATGTTAAAATCCAACAGAATGAGGAATAAAATGTAATCTTGGTTTCCATCATTTTTATTTAACATTTTTCAACCACTTCAGTTACATATGCATCAGTGATAAGAGGTATAATTCTTCTAAGTGAAGATACAAAATCATAATTATTATAAATGATATGTTTATATGTCTGTATTTCCCAAGAGTATCGAAGAAAAATAACTGGAATTAATTAAGAGGCTTCAATCTGAGAGAGTTTTCCTCAAGTACCTGGCTTTTCTATGCAGTAGCGGCACCCGCTACTATAGAAAAAGATCTCATTTGCACAGGGACAGGAAATATTAAATCCTCAGAAAGTGCTTTCACAGAAAATTGTGAACAATGTTGTAAGAAAATGTACTATGTATTTTGCTGGAAAAGATAAATGGAGGACTTTAATTCTGGATATATTAAAAGAGGTATTGTGACAGCTAAGCATAGGAAAAGATCTCAACAGCATTTGTCACTGGGAATGCAAACTGAAACAGTAGAATTCACAGGTGGGTTAGAATGGCTACAGTCCAGAACATTGGCAATGGCAGGCACGGAGGCAGGCACTGAGGCAGGGATGAGGTGGAAGGGGGTGGCGGGTGGGGGTGAGGAGAGGGGGATGGGGAGAGGGGGATGGAGGGCGTGGAATGACATGAATGGGCCTTGGTTGCTAGTGGAACTGAAAGTGGTATGAACACTTCAAAGCCAGTTTGAGCATTTCTGGTAAGGTTAAGTATATTGTCTCTACACAGTCTGCAGTTTATACTCCCTGGGATTTGCCCAAATTACCTGAAGGCTTATGCACACAAAAACTTGCTCATAGATGTTCAAAGCGGCTTTATTCTTAATCATCAATTCTTAGACACATCTGAGAGACCTTCAATAGATGAAAAGATGAAGTGAGTTCAGAGAGTGAGAGAGAATTCTACATGCACAAAGTCCTCATGGAAGCTGGATCCCCATCAGATCTCCCTGGAGCTGGAGTTATAGCTGGTTGTGAACCACCTGATGTAGGTGCTGGGAACTGAACCTGGGTTCAGCATCCCTCTAGCTCCTGTTTCCCCTTGTCTTTGCTTGGTTTTCTGTTGCTGTGATGAAAACACTACCAAAACCAATTTGGGGATGAAAGGGTTTATTTGACTCCCCTGTCCTTATCACTGTCCATCCTCGAGGGCAGAAACTCAAGCAGGAGCAGAGGCAGAAACCATGAAGGAAACTGCTTTACTGACTTGCTGTCAATGGCTTGCTCAGCCTGCTTTCTTATAAAGCCCAGGCCCTCCTGCCCTGGGATGGCACCACCCACAGTGGGCTGGGCCCTCCCACATCAATCTTACATCAAGAAAATGCCCCCACTGACTACTGTGAAATAGTATTAAAAAGTAAAAAAGAAAACTAACTATAAAGCTATGAAAAAGCATCAAGAGGTAGATGTCATGGTACTTGGGAAGGTGGCAAGTTTAGGGCCAGCCTGGACTACACAGCAAGACCTTGTTTCTAAGTAAACAAATAACTTTCAACCACCACATAACTCACTAACAGCTTGAAGATTACTCTTTTAAAACTATTTTTTTGATTTTTATTTTAACTGTATTGGTGTTTTGCCTGCAAGTATGTCTATATGCATGTGCATGCAGTACCTATGGAGACAGTGAGCGGGTTTGGGCCCCTTCAGAACTGGAGCTTCTGGTTGTGCACCACCACGTGGGTACTGGGAACCAAACCCAGGTTCTCTGGAAGAGCAGCCAGTGCTCCTAACCTCTGAGCCATCTCTCTATTCTCTCAGAAATTATCTTAAATGTTGAAATGAAAGTGAAAGAAGTTAGTCTGAGAAGGCTTGATCCAGGTGCTTCCAACCATATGACAAGCATGTACAGAACATACAATACCAAGGGAATATGTAAAGCATGAAGTCTTGTTAGCTATAATGTGTGCAGCTTCATTTGCTCATGGCAGCAAAGGCACATAATGCTACAAGGTATTGATAAGGGGAATCATAAGGATGGGGCTTCCGTGCAAATGTATCTATATGTTCTGTTCAGTTTTTCTGTAAACTTAAAACTAATAACATATACAAAAACATGCATAAAAAGTAAAATCCATTAAGGGGGGAAAGAAACAATATCAAGCCACCAAAAGCGTTGAGGATAAAATTTAATTGTTATGTGAAAGAGCCAGGCAAGAAAAAGTTACACACTATCTGAGTCCAATTATATGACATTCTGAAAAGGCAAAACCATAGAGATGTTTGAAAATCAAGCCTCAGGGTCAGGTTGAACAGATGAAGCATGACACCGTGGTGGAACTGTCTTGTGTGTTTCTGTAGGGGTCACGTGACACTCATACTTGTTCAAACCCATGCAGCTTTACAGCAGCAGGAGAGAACGTTAGCATATTCAAACTTAAAAATTATTCAGTAAGTAGAAGGATTCCAATGTGGAGGACAAAAGGGGGCCAAACAGTCCAACTGTTTTACACAAGTGTGAGCAACTCCACTGCAGGGTGTAGAGGACAAGCAAGGTGCTCAGTGTTTTCAGGACACAGTGGAAGCCCAAGAATACCCAAGTATAAGGAAATGCTTCTGAAAAACTGTGCTCTGAGTGAAAGGTCTCCTGTATGGCACCACTGAACATATGTCACAAGACTCAACAGTCATGTTAACAAAATGTACATGGCAGGGAGCCAGGTTTGTCATCATGGAAGCAAGAGGAAGAGGTGCTGTCCCAGCAGGTCAACGACCAGGGTTGGAGCCATCAGTGTGGGCTCATGTACAACTTCACAAGACAGATGGCCATGTTCAGATGTTACATACATGTAACGAGGTAAAGGACAAATGGATAGATTGGATGGAAGGAGGGATAGGTGAGTGGGTGAATAAGGTAGAGAGATACAGATATAAAAGATGACAGATATTTGATGGGTTGGTGAAGATAATAGGTAAATGGATGGTAGATAGATGATTGACAGATGAGAGGTGATAGATAATAGAAGAACTGATTGAATAGATCAGTAAATGGGTGGGTGGATGGATTAGGTAAATGAGAGAGAGGAAGTATAGATGATGATAGATTATGGATAGATAGATAATAGATGATTAGACATACACACATGAACACACACACACACACACACATATATATATACACATACATAGATAATAGACAGGCAATGTGTGTATGCACAAAATCACACACACACACACACACACACACACACACATCTGTTCCGTATCAGTTAAGCATAACTGAAACAAGAACATTCCTGTAGCAACAAGCACTCAGCATGCCCTGACCTTGGTTTTTAATATCCCCCAACAAAGACAACACACACAAAATTAAAAATAAACCAAAAATATATGTCAATGCCTGGGTCAATTTACTAACTTTAATTTAGGTCACCAGTATGTTCTTTTCCCCATAGCTTAATGAAGGAGCAGCTAGGCAGTTAGTGGATTCCAAGTCAAGAAGGAAGGCCAGTTTCTATAGCTTACATCAAAACCCTTAAAGCGCAGCCTGGAGTCCATGGTTCTGATGCAAAAGTGAGTTGAGGGATGAAGCCTTTGACCCAGGACTTACTCAAATGAACTTTGGCAAAAGGTGTCCACTCAGAAGGCCCAAAAAAAGGAAGACAATGTCATGTCTGCAGACAAACTCAGCTTCTTCAGTTTGTGGCTGGCTTTCCTCATCCCTGTGCAAGGCTTTATGATGGTATTTTGTTTTTCTCTCTCTCTCCTTATTGCTGTAACAAAATATTTGAGAATAGCAACTTAAGTAGAGGAAGTTTGTCTTGGCTCACAGTTTGCGGGTACAGTCTATCTTGGCGGTAGGGGCGTGAGGCAGCCAATCACATTGCATTCACACTCAAGAGGCAGGGATTGATGAATGCTGTGCTCAGTCTGGGATTCCAGCCCATGGAATGTTGCTGCCTGCATGCAGGGTAGGTCTTCCCATCTGAATTACCCTAACTTAGAAACTCCATGTTTAAACAGACATGCCCAAAAGCATGTTTCCATGGTGATTTTTCAGTCCCATCTAGTTCACGATCTAGATTAATTATCACAATTACCTTCTGCAAATACATCAATGTATTACCCAGAAATTGGGGACACTTTTCCAAGATATACTTTTGTCAGTGTGCAAACATCATGGAATGACAGCGTGTTGGTCAACAACAGACCAAAGAGCTGTCATGAGATTCAGCCTGCATAAAT
This sequence comes from Lophiomys imhausi, assembly GCA_907164525.1. Classification (NCBI taxonomy): domain Eukaryota; kingdom Metazoa; phylum Chordata; class Mammalia; order Rodentia; family Muridae; genus Lophiomys; species Lophiomys imhausi. The sequence goes on along the minus strand of CAJQZJ010034271.1, from coordinate 977,843 downwards.
ATATGATCAGGTGGTTTGTGTTTCTTCCTTTCCCCCACTAGGATGTGTCTCAAACCCTCCACACTGTTTTGCTCACTCTATATCAGATGCTCTGGCTTCATGGCTACCATGTTTATCCCTCTATTCCTCTGGTAAAGAATATGTAGGGAGTTTCAACCTTCCAGGTTCCTTAACTAACAAGGTGATGTCAGTCCCTGACTGGCTGTGTTTCTGACAAAACCTGACTTCCCTTGGGATTGACCTTCACCAGAGTAGCTGCTGGGCTGCTGGGCCACTGGTGCACTGGGCACATGCTATGCTTTAACCCACCACTGGCTTGCTCTCCAGAGTGCCTAGAGTCACATTCCAGCTATAAGAGCCCAGGACACCCCTCCCCCTTGGGCATCTCCCTGACACTGATTGTGGTAGTTACTTTTCTGTTGTTGTGATAAAACACCATGACCAAGACAACTCCAGAAGAATTTATTTTGGCTTACAGTTCCAGAATATTATAGACCACAATGGCAGGCAGGGACAGTATGGCAGCAGGTGGCAGGCATGGTGGCTGGAACTGTGAACACAAAGCATATAGAGCAGACTGGAAGTGGCATGAATTTTAACCTTAAAACCCATCTCCATATGCCCCTAGAGGTATTCCAGATGTGGCTGCTGTGTCACATATGCATCAGTAGGTGGCAGAGAGGAGAGAGGCTATGTCTACATTCAGTGTTCTGACCTATGAACATCTGAATGAATAGTACCCTAACATTCCTGGGGGTGGGGGAAGCAAGCTGGACACCAACACCAATTTGGCACCATGGGGCCTGGAAGGGGAGCTAGCCTGTGTTGACCACCAGTCCAGTACCGAGTAAGCACCAGATGGGCTCTCAGGACAGGAAGCAAGCTAGAGACTAGGGGAGCCCTGCCTGGTACTAGATGAAGGCATTGTGGGTGAGCCATCCCCGAGGGTGTGAGTGTTTGTAGAAAATTGGGTATTTAAATTACTTAACCAGTATTTAGATTATATTTAATTGGTCAGCAATTGTTAATCCTTAACCCGCCATTATAAATGAGCACATAGAGACCTGATGGATTTTAACAAGCCTTGGCCTGGATTGAGCAATCTTAGCCCATCTAAGCTAGCTCTTAATTCTTTTTCCCAAATATAACCCCATATATACATACATCCCTTTGGACTGTTATTTTCCATGCTATGCCAATGTTCTAGGTCACATGGAATGATCTTCTTTCACCTACCCCATGGCTTGTGTCTCCTTCTTCCTGCTCCAGCTGCTTGTCTTGGAGGCTTCTTCTTCTACCAAGAACCTCTCTGCTTCAGAAGCCCTCAGCACCTTAGTCCTGCCTACCTCTGTTTTTGTCCAATCTCAGACCTCAGCATTTATTTAACCAATCAGATACAAGCAAGGCAACAGCATTATTTGACATACAGCAAGCAAGCTCCTGGGAGGTTAATTAACATTTAGAATGCATAACATCACCCCATCAGTTAGCCTTGTCTTTTGTCTGCTTTTTGGTGGTGCTGGCAAGGGAGAGATCCTCTCCCTTTGGCCCTCACCACCATTGATGGACAGGTGATCTGGCCCTGATAGGGTCACAAGAGCAGGAGAACTGTCCCGCCCCTCACATGCTACAGCACTTAGGAGAGCAGGCCCTGCAATTGGGGGTTGCGGGCCCTGACCAGGGCTTTGAGTTGGCCCACCCTATGGAGAGGCCAGTTCCACAGACCCAAAACGACAGGATCTCCATGATCCAGGACAACAACAGCATATCTGAGAGGAGTCCTAGTGAGGTTCCTGTATTGACAAAGTAGCAGAAGCCAGAGGCCTCTTATCAGACCAAGGAGTTATTATAATGAACATTTGCAAGCAAAAAAGTGTGGACAAAAGGGAATATTGTGGGACACACTGAAATACACTACAGCTTCCACATGAGTTTTTTTTTATGTGGGGGGAGGTTGCAAAGGTGGAGGGTGGGTCTGAGGGGAGGTAGGAGAGGAGAGGGAACAGGGTTTATGATATGAAATTCACAAAATAAAAAAAACAATAAAAAGAAAAAGAAAGCCCATCTCCAGTGCTGTAGTTCCTGTACCAAAGCTGAACCTCCTAAATCTCCCCAAATAGAGCCATCAACTGGTGACCAAGTAGTCAAACACCTGAATGTGTGGCCATTCTTACCTGTCTGCTGGTTTTGTAGGCACACTTCAGTGTCTTTGCTGGGAAGGCTGACATCACTTCCTGCTCACAGTTCTGGCTTCCCCTTCAGTAGACCACCCACTCATTTCTATTGCCCCTTGTTCTTTCCTCACTGATTTTTGAGAGTCCTCCTGCATCCTATAGGGCCCTTGGCCTCACCACATTAACTCACAGATTGTGGCTTACTTAAGATAATGTGGGATGATGTCAGTTACCCCTAAAAGTACCCCTCCTTAGCCTCTCTTCCTTGTCCTTACCACCATCTGCTTAGTACTGTCCCTATGCATTCTCAGGACCACAAGCACCACCAGTTGCTCCTGGAGTCTCCTCTGCTTTCATTCTGGGTGTTATAGCCCTCTCTCCTCATTTTGTCTCTGGAACCTCTCAGAGGCTCTCTTGGGAAGCCATGGTCCCATGCTAATTTGACATCTTACCTGCAGCCAGAAGATAATGTACTACGTGCCAATTTTCCAAGAAAAAAATTGGAGAAAACATTTAAATACTTCTTATGTGTGTGTGTTGAAAGTATATTAAAGTGTTTTCCAGGGAAAACATATAATTATTGTGTTTGCCACATCTAGCAGCTGAAAGCTGCTCTTCCTGTTTTCTCCAAGTCCTCATCATTTTCTTGGTTGGTGGCAGACCAAATTACCACTCAGCAGCCCTTGCATGACGCTTGTAACACTAAATAGAACACGGAATCACAGCAACAGCTCCATAGTATTTTGCCACAGGCTTGGAATGAGAATTGAATCTAAATGGAGGGGAGCTCAACCAGACCCATCTCCCACAAGCCCTGACCTGTGGCTCATTCCTTTGGAGAGGACAACTTCCCACCACAGCCACACTCCATCAGGAGCCATGGAGGAAAGGGGCTAGCATCCATGATTTATTAATTTATTTTATTATATATGCCAGTATGTATGTCCATGTGAGTATATATACACATGTATTTGCAGTGCCTGTGGAGGCCCAAAGAGGGCAACAAATCCCTCAGTGCCTGAGTTTTATGGCATTTGTGAGCCAGTTGATGTAGAAGCTGGGCTCCAAGCTCCTATCCTCATGAAATGGGAGCATATGCTCTTAACTCTGAGCCATCTCTTCAGCCCTGCATCTATGTTTTGAATGACTCAGGTGGTGCCAGTGGTTAATAGGTGTGGAGCACTGTCTGGTCACAAGGAACACAGACTGGTTGCTCATTCATGAACTCCTGTGCTTTCCTTTAGAATGAATGGCTCTTTGTTTTCTTTGTTAGATGAGCTTTACTTTTTCTGCAGAGCTTAAAAAATAAATTCTTGCCTTCAGCTTCTCTCCCAAGCCTCAGCTGGCACAGAACTCTCAGTGACACTGTCTTCTCTACACACATTGAAGATCTGTTGACATCACCAATAAGAAGTCTCTGTCAACTGATTAGCTGTTTTCAGACAATATATCTCTTTCTGGCGTGGTTGCTTTTTGCTGGTTCTCTTTGCCTCCTGTTTTTGGCAGGTTCACCCACACAAAGTTTGGGTGTAAAGTTATTTATTTTTATACTTTTTGCAAATTTCCATTCTTCTCTGAGCACTCATGCTTTCTTTCAATTGCAGAGGATTTTCACTGTGTTATTTGAATGGTGCCACTGTACCCATTAAGTGTGTATTGGACCCTCCTAGCTGCTCCTCCACACCGTGACCTCCTTTCTTTCTTCCCTTCTATGTCTAGCCATCTATCTTGTATTAGAATTCTTTATATTTAAACTGGTTTTTAAAATTTAAATTCAATAATTATATTGAACTTTCCATGCTACAAGAAGTTTGTACTGGAAGGGTGCTCTGCAATGCTGGCCAGTTGAGTGATACGCATAGTATGCACACAGAGACACACATATAGAAGGACATTTATCTTTGCATTCCCGCATATGCACATGTGTACATGCATGCATGCATGCATATACTTGTGGAGGCCAGAGGTCAGTCTTGGGTGTCATTCTTCAGGAACTGTAGTCATAGGGTTTCTATTGCTATGATGAGACACCATGACCAAAACCAAGCTGGGAAGAAAAGGGTTTATTTGTCTTACATTCCCACATTGTGGTCCATCACTGAAGGAAGCCAGGGCTGGAACTCAAACAGGGTAGGAACCTGGAAGCTGGAGCTGATGCAGAAGTCTATGGAGGGCAGCTGATTACCTGCTTGTTCCCCATGGTTTTGCTCAGCCTGCTTTCATAGAACCCAGGGGGGCGCCACCCACAAGCACTGGGCTCTCCACCATCAGTCACTTAAGAAAATGCCTTACAGCTGGATCTTATGGCAGCATTTTCTCAATTGAGGTTTCCTCCTATCAGATAATTCTAGTTGTGTCAAGCTAACATAAGACTAACCAGCACAACTGTCCTGTCTACTTTGGTTTTTGAGACAAAGTCTCACTGGGACATGGAGCTTGCTGAATAGGCTAGGCTAGCTGGCCTGTAAGTCCTGTCTCTGATTCCCCAGAGCTGGGGCTACAACCATGAGGTCCTTGTGCAAGCTCTTTACAGACTGAACCATCTTTCAGGGGAGGATTTTTATTTTTTTAAGCAAATTTATCCTATCACCTCTGGAGGTGTCAGGAATGGTAGCTGAGTGCAGATTGGAAAAAGACTGAGCCTGGATTATGCCAACTCATGGTGCATTAGATCTGACCTTGAATAAGCCTCCTAGAAGGTGTAAGCCCTTGTACAATACAGAAGAGTAATGGCAAATGTGTTTGGTGGTTTGGATGTAAATTACCCAAGAGTCCATAGTAATGAGGTCCTAGTCCCCAGGGTGGCTCTATTGGAAAGATGGTGAAACCTTTGGGAAATGGAACCTGATGAGAAGATAGGTCATTTGCGATCTGCACTTGAGGGGTGTGGAGGTTTGAATGAGGATGGCCCCCATGAACTCATATATTTGAATGCCTAGTCCCTAGTTGGTGGACTGTTTAGGAAGGATTGGGAGGTGTGGCCTTGTTGGAGGAGGTGTGTCACTAGGGGCAAGCTTTGAGGTTTCAAAAGCCTATGCCAGGCCCAATTTCTCTGTCTGACTGTCTGTCTCTTTCTGCCTACTGCTTGTGGATCAGGGCAGAGCTCTCAGCTACTGCTCCAGTGTCAATCTGCCTGTGTGTTGCCACACTCCCTACCATGATGTACTGGACAACCCTCTGAGGTTGTAAACAAACCTCCAATTAAATGCTTTCCTTTGTAACAGTTGCCATGCTCATGATGTCTCTTCACAACAATGGAACAGTGAGTGACTAAGAAAGAGGGGATTGTGAGCCGGGCGGTGGTGGCTCACGCCTTTAATCCCAGCACTTGGGAGGCAGAGGCAGGCGGATCTTTGTGAGTTCAAGGCCAGCCTGGTCTACAAAGTAAGTCCAGGACAGCCAGGGTTACACAGAGAAACCCTGTCTCAAAAAACCAAAAAAAAAAAAAAAAAAAAAAAGAAAGAGGGGATTGTGAGACACTATTCTGTCTCTTTGTCTTCCTGTCTGGCCATGTAAGCTTTTCTTAAAGATTTGATGCCACCAATAAGAAGTCTCTGTCAATTATTTCTCTGTTTTCAGATATTTCTCTCTTCACAACTCTTACCCTCCTGTTCCTGCCACTACACGCACATGCACACACACACACACACACACACACAAACACACCCTTCCACCACAAAGTGGCCACTTACCCTGACTTCTGTCCTCACCATTACAGCCATGACAAACCACTTACCAGGAACAAAGCCTGTACCATGTGGTTTGGACTTCCAGCCTACAATACTGTGAGGTAAGAAAGCCTTTTCTCTTTATAAAGTTGGCTCCCCAAAGTATTGTGTTGTAGTAATACAAAGCTATATAATACAAGGTGAGGGATATTTTTTCAGAGGATTAAAAGAAATAATGAAACAATCATGAATAAAATTGTAAGCAAACAATATTAATTATAGTTTTACGTATTATAAATTCAATTTAAGCCAATTCAAGCGATGTCATGAATTGGAAAATAAAAAGACCTCAGTTTATTAGAAAATAATAAGTATTAATTATAATTTTATAAGCATGTTCAAGTGATTTTGTCATGAATAAGATGACTAAGAAAGGTTGGAGAGGTGGTGCGGCCATTAGGAGCACATGTTGCTCTTGCAGAGGACCAGGGTTCTAGTGCCCACAGTGTGGCTCACAACCATCTCTAAACCCCAGTGTCCTGACCACACTAAATAGATAAATAAATGTGAAAGAAATAAATTGCTTAAATATATACAAACTAAAAAGAAGACGAAGAAAAGTTTGGTTTCCAGTTGAATCCAAAGGTCACCGCAGACTGACACCGAGATCTCTCATGGTGGTAGGGAGGTGATGAGGAGGTCTGGACTTTGGAATCTGGAATAATAGTGAGGTTCACACCCTGGTCCTGGCCTACAGACTATGGCCACTTAGTCGCCCCGGGCCCCAGTTGCTTCATTTGAAGAATGAGAATGTTGTCAGTGTTCACACCCTGGAGCTGCTGGAAAATAGAATGTGTGAATGCAGGGGTAGGACTGAGAGCCATGTTTGGCACACACAGAGCTGGCAACCAGCCAACCAGAGTCACTGTGAGCTGTGAGAAGCCTCCGGCCTGCTTCCCTGCCTAACCCTCTTATTCCTTTGCTAATACTGTACTCTTGCCTTCTGGAAAAGGTCTGTGGGGGTCTGAATGAGAAATTTCCCTACAGGCCCATGTGTTTGAATACTTTGTCTGCAGTTGGTGACACTGTTTGGGATGTTTAGGAAGAATGGCTTTGATGGAGGAAATATGTCACTAGAAGTAGGCGTTAGAAGTTTAAAGACTCTGTGACATTCCCAGTTCCCTTTCTTGACTTCATGCTTATGGTGCAAAAGGTGAGCTCTCAGCTTCCTGTTCCTATTGCCATGCCAACCACTTCCCTGACAGCAAAGCTTAAAGGACCATTAAGATGGGGGCTGGAGAGAAGGCTCAGCAGTTAAGAGCACTTCTTGCTCTTGCAGAGGATCTGGGTTCAGTTCCCAGAACATACATGGTGGCTCACAACAGTTGGTAACTCCAGTCCAGGGGATATAACACCCTCTTCATATCTTCAAGGGCACCAGGCACGCACATGGTATGTGCACACACATCAGGCAAAATACTAATACACACAAAATAAAAGAAATCTAAAAATGTTTTAAAGAGGGCGGGGTATTAAGAAAGTAGTGTTGAGAATGATGCAGACTGTGGAAACTCCACTCAAGAGGTTTCAGGGGGAAACAATAACTGTTATCTCTCTGGAACCGTAAGCCCAAATAAACCTTTTCTTCTCTAAGTTTCCCTGGTCATGGGTGTATTATCACAGCAACAGAAAAGTACCTAATCCAAGGCCCAGCCCACTAGTGTAAAGTTGGATAACTTTCACAGATTTATTTTGAAACCTGGTCATAATTTTTCATGTAAAGTTTTAAAAACAATTTCATGAAAAAGAATGAAACAGCTGTGATTTCAACAAATTGTGCTAGAATAAACTAGAAGTCTGTTTTTTTTAATATCAAGAATTGATCACTGAGCTAAAGGTAAAAACTTCTAGAAACCTTTTGTTTGTTCACTTTGAGACAGGGTCTTGCTGTGTAGCCTTCAACTTGTACTCTCTTGCGTCTTATTCCTTTTCAGCCTTATAAGTGCTGGGCTTCCAGGCACACATTATCACCTGCAGCCTTAGATTACTCTTCTTGGATTCTGAGTAGGTAAAAATCCCTTAGATGGGACACACTAAACCCCACAAACTTCGCACATGATCTGACACCAGGGAGGGATTTTTACTCCAGGACTCTCCAGTGGTATATAGTCAGTGTTGAGCTCAGCAAGAGAAGGATTTGTGTGTCCAATTCTAGAGCACGAGAAAACTCAGAGGATGGGGGTGAAGGGCTGGGAGCAAACAAAATATAAAGTCCCATGGGCCATGGTTTTGGGGGTAGGAACAGCCCCCATAGCAATCCTAGCTGGGGACAGCAGCAGGAGGGTTCCCAGGAGCCATCTGAGATCTGAGCTGCATAGCAGCAGGGCTGAACCCTGGGTGTGAAGGCAGCCAGTCTCTTGCAGAAGTGAATGCCAATCCCCAGCTTCCCACGCCCTTTAACAGCCCTCCACACCTTTGACTGAGCAGCTCAGCAAGCAAACCTACCATTGTTCCCACAGCCAGGAGGCGGTGAGCCTACTGCCTTGTGGCTGCCGTGACAGCAAGGGTTAAAAAGCACAAAAACCCCTGGCTGATGGAACCCACCCAAGAACCTCCAAAGGTAGCAGACTGCTTGAGAGCCGAAAGCCGTGACAGGCGGGCTTAGTCAGCCTAGGAAGCAGGCTCTCAAAGCTGAAAAAGAATTCAGGCTCCAAGTGTGCAACAGGTTGCTTTGACATTGAGGGAGGTGGACAGGGGACAGAACAGTGAATCTAATAGGACATTTTCAGGTTTCAGTGGGCTTTCTCAGTTCGTTCCTGTTTGGTCCCATTTTATACCTTATTTGCATTCACACACACCTAACCAACCACAGTCAACGGCTCTACATCTACACAGTCAACAAGGCACGCCACGTCTCCCTCAGTCCTGTGTCCTGTTGGAATCCAGCTTCCCTGGCTGACTTCTGTTAAGGACTTCCCTTTCCCCAGGGCAAACCTACTGGAAACTCACCCAAGGCACAGCCCCTGCTTTTTCCAACGGGGATTTTGTTTCTGCCTTGAGGGCTGGTTTTTTGTTTTTCTCAGCATTTGAGATAGGCTGCTTTATCTGAAAGTAGGGGGACTCACTCCAGGGAACTCACTCAAGGGCTCAGGGGAACTCAGGCTTTAGGAACCTGCCAAAGAGAAGAAACCTGCTCTCCTCCTCTCACCAGCTGTGTGCTTTTTGCAGACTTGCTCTGCTCTAGGTCAGCATCCTGAGGTCTTCCGGTCCCTCAACTGGCTCCCTGAACCTGAAGAGAGTAAAGAGTAACCTCTCTTGGTTGACATCCTGCTGCCACCAAGGGTCTCAGAGTTCTTGAACATTCTTGTTCAAGTTGTTATTTTTCTATTTGAGCCATTACTCCTTCGTGGCAAGTTAAAAAAAAAAAAACTCCCTGTTTTGTTTGTTTTTGATTTTTAGACAGGGTGGATCTTGCCATGTATCCCTGACTGGCCTAGAACTCACTATATAGATCCCGCTACCTTTGCCTCCCAGATGCTTTAATCCATTCCTGTTTGGAAGCTCCCTTTGTTTTCCTGCCACTGTCAGCCCACTCCATTCTCGGAGGGAGAATGGGACAAGAACCAGAGATAAGGACTGCTGACTGTCACCATGGAGCACACGCAAACCCAGTTTCCATCTGACAGCTTCAGTAGCGAGGGCTGGAGTCTTGAAGCAGCCAGATAGTTAACTACTGATTGCTAATAATGAGTTTAATAATGATAATAATTAGCTAAGTATTTCAGGTAGGTGTTGGATTATAACACACAGACGGAATGCGTATCCACAAGTCGATGCCAATGTAAGTAACTAAATGACTCCCCGGAGATAGCAGACTGCTTTTCCAGACAGGTCTTCCAACTTAGATACTCTGTTCTCAGGAGAGGGAGTGACTTCCCAAAGCTACAGCATGGAAAGAGGAGGGTTTCTTGGTGGGGGAGAGGCTTGGCAAGGCCTACCTCAGTCAGGTGACATGCAGGCTGGGTAGCCTGGGACCTTGGGAAGGTGATGACAGAGTCCTCACATAAGCACAGTCCCCTCCCAGTCTATGTGAGAGGCACCAAGTAAATTCCATTCCAAGATAATGTCCCTAAGCCTGGCCACAGTCAACATTGTCAAGGTCACCACACAAGGAGTGCCTGAGAAACTGCCCCAGACACTGGGAGCTTCCACAAACTGCCATGGGGGACTGTGGGTTAGAAGAAGTATCAATGGGTAAAAACAGGAAAGCGGTACAGATGGGGGCCTCAGCACAGGACCAGCTCCACCTAGACTAGAACCGCAACTAACATGGAAGTGCTGACCAACGAGCAGTGATTTGTTGGCCTTTGGGGAAGGCACACAGAACCCTGAAAGCCACTCCACACACACAGGGAAGGCCAAGGAGAAAAGAAAAGGGGTGTGTGGTGGGCCACCTGTCACCCCAACGCAGCCTCAAGTTCCTCACCCTTCTGAATTCCATAGCATCAAGCAAACAAAAGGAAAAGAGAGAGCGGAGGGAAATTGAAGGAGGGAGAGAGGGAAAAGGGGTGGGGAGAGAAAGAAAAGAAGAAAAGGGGGTAGTCTTAGGGGTTTTGTTGCTGTGATAAACACCATGACCAAAAGCAACTTGGGGAGGAGTTTATTTGAATTACATTCCACATCCCATTCATCATCAAAAGAAATCAAGGCAGGAACCTAGAGGCAGGAACTGAAGCAGAGACCATAGAGGAACACTGCTTACTGACTTGATTCCCATGGTTTTCTCAGTAGTTGTCTTATAAAACCCAGGACCACCTGCCCAGGGATGGCTCTGACCACTGTGGGCTGGACCCTCCTACATCAGTCATTAATCATGAAGATGCACCATAGACATTCCTACAAGCTAGACTGATGGAGACATTTTCTCAATTGAGGCTCCTTCTTTTCAAGTGATTGATTCCAGTTTGTGTCAAGTTGACAAAAAAAGACAAACCATAGGAGAGAAGGAGGGGAGAGAGAGAGAGAGAGAGATCAAGCAAGGAAGCAAATGAGAAAGAAAATTGACAGATAAATAAATGCCTGTTGTATTCAGTCTCCAGTACTGCAAAAGAAAAGAATAAAGAAAAAGAAAAAAGGGACTGGGATATAGATGAGTTGGTTAGAGTGCTTGCTTAGCATGGCAGAGGCCCTGGATCGTCAGCACTACACAAACAGGTGCCTTAGTCAGGGTCTCTAGTGCTGTGAAGAGACACCGTGGCCAAGGCAACTCTTATCAAGGAAAGCACTGAATTGGGGATTGCTTATAGTTTCAGAGGTTTAGTCCATTATCATCATGGCAGGAAGCATGGCAGCAGGCTTGGCAGGTATAGTCTTGAGAAGTAATTGAGAGCTACATCCTGGTCTGCAGAGAGAGAGAGACAGAGACAGAGACAGAGAAAAAGACTGACTGGGTCTGGCACGGGGTTTTGAAGCCTCAAAGCCCACCACTCCCAGTGACACACTTCCTCCACCCATGCTGTACCTCCTAATCATTCTAATCCTGTCAATGAGTTCCACTCCCTGGTGACTAAGCATTCACATATATGTGCCTATGGGAGCCATCTTATTCAAACCCCCCACATCTGGTATGGTGATGCTTTCTGTAATCCCAGCAGGAGAGATGAGAGCAGGGGATCAGAAGTTTAAGATTGTCCTCCTAATATTCAAGGCCATCCTGGGCTAAGTGAGACCTTGGGGGCGGGGCTGAGGGAGAGAAAGAAGCAGCCCAGTTTCAAGCAATTGAAGGTGCAGAGCCCACTTTTCAAAACCTTCATAGTGATAAAAAGCCTGAGCCTGAAGGTTGAAGGGCTGCAAAGTGCCGGTAGGAGCTATATGAAGAGGTGAAGGAGATCCTGTCTTAGGTTGGGGATTACCCACATGCATTTATCAAACCCACTGAACTGTGTGCTTAAAACAGGTACATTTTATATTGAGAATATTGTTTTAAAAAGTCAACAAAACAACAGAAGAAACTCTACCTGGAGGTTGGGATGGTGATACATGTGGGTAATCCTGGCTACCGAGGCCAAGGTGGCAGATGTCCAGGCAGACCCCCATCTCAACACATTTAAACATTTTAAAGAGTTGAGAACATAGCTCAGTGAAACAGCTCTTCCAAGTGACTTTTGATCCCCAGCACCATAAAAATAAAATGAAGAAGCTAATTGAATCACATTACTTAAGCACTAATTTGAGAGGCATTTTTGACTCAAGCTGGGGCTCCTAGCTTGCTCCTTCAGCTCTCTTCCTCCACTCCAGTGCCTTTTGTTTTGACCTCTTCCTGTCCTGGCGGTGCCTGCCGAGGACTAATCCTGGGGCCCCTATACTGGGTAGCCCAATCACTTATCCTTTCCACAGTCCGCACAACACAATGAGTCTCCAACCCTGTCTCAGTTCCAGAGGATGTTCACAACCTGTGAGGCAAAGGTTACCACACCTCTGCCTCTCCCCCAACAGGTGGGGACCTAACTCACAACCCCATCCTAGAATAGCTGCCCCTTCCTTCCTCTGTCTTTAAAAAACAACTGTATTTATCTACCATGTGAATGTACTTAATTAGGTGAGTGTTTGAGCTCCACTGTGCATGGATGGAGGTCGGAAACATTTTGGGACTCAGGACATCAGGCTTGGCAGCAAATGCCTTTATCCACTAGGCTATCTTGCTGGTCCATTGTCTGGATCCTTTGTGCTGCCAACCTACAGGCCACTCTCCTTCCTGCCAAAGGGCAGCCTTTACCGTTGCCAGCCTTGGCCAATGTACCTATACTTCCCTTGTCTGTTACCACCACCTGCTAGCCTTCCACAACTCCAGGTCTCACCCAGAGGCTCAGCAGCCCCGGAGTGAACTAAACTCTAGAGTACAGCCAGGAGGCCAGCTTCCGAATGTCTCAGTCTGTCGACTCCACTGTCAGTGTCCAACACTGTTCCACAGTCCTTAAGGCCCCGGAAATAGGGTGAGATGGGCACAGTCTCCCTGCCCAACATGCCCACCCCTCAGCCTGGCACTATGCTGGATCCCATTTCCTCCAGGTCCTGGCATGAGCCAGGGTCCTTCTTTATCTCCTTTCTCCCTGTAGCCTGGAACACCTGGCAAACCCTTCCCCTTTCAGCCTATGCATGCCTCCTTGGGCCCCTCCCAGATGATTGGGTTCACCTGTCACCCCCAGTATCTGTCACACCCCTTCTGTATCTGTTCTTTGCTACCTTGTGGGTTCTTCTTTTTCCCACCCTTTATCCCCAGTTTCACCCCTAACACTAGATAGGAAAGAAAGAAGGATAGAGTGGGGAAGAGAGATATAGAGATCCCTAAATCTAATTTCTTTCCTTTTGTTTCTTCTTTAAGGATGACCACTAACAAACCACAACCACCACCAAGTGACCACCAACCACCAACCCCACCTCTTAGGGCCCTAGCATTTACATATCCTCTGAAAAGTTTCCAGAATTCCAAACATCACACATCCGCAGAAACTAACTGCAGCTGGCAAAACCACACTTCTGCTAGAGCAAAATTCAAATCCTAGTCAGCTGCTACAGACAGTCCAAAGCAGCCCTATATTCCCACACCTGGGATTAAAATGAAAACACAGTCTTACAATATTTTGCATTTTAAAAGAAACCAAAGTTCCAGAATACTCACTACACCCTTCCCTTACTTCATCTTACTATTTTCTGAGGATGATTTGATTAACCCTCCCATTCAGCATCTACCTCTATGAATGACTTCAGGTGGTAGGGCCTGTTTGACAGGCTGAAGAGAGGCCCAATGAACCTGCAGAATCAAGCCTAGTCCCGCCCAGTACTGCTCCTAGAATCCTGTAAGAGTAGGTGGTCTTCGATCTGGAGGCCTGAGACCTCTGAGAACAGAGGTAACTTTGACCTCAGCCTCTGAGACTTCCAGCCAACATTTCCTTTTCCAGGAGGATCTCCAGGACTTCCAGGCAATAGCAGCCAAGAAACAGCTTCTCAGTTCCAGCGTCAGCTGACACAGCGAAGCAGGAAGCCTGCTGTGCATCGTGGACCAGGCAAGGTTCACCCCACCTCAGATGAGGATAGAATCTCGGTACAGAACTCTGTTCCCCTGCTTGTCTCAGCCCTATTTTCCTCTCTTGCTTCCCAGTGATGCCCTCCATCCGCCTGGCTAATTCTACTTTCACTTTATCACAATAAGGCAACCACGGTCTCTAAAATCCTTGGAGATGGGTTAGGGAACAAAGGCCACTGGACACCCATGCCTTCTGCAGAATGCTGAACATAGGACTGGCAGCTCTGCCCAGATACCTGGCAGGCAGTGCTCATTCCAGGGACTATGTGTGGCTTTAGCCCCTTGACTGTGTCTCTCCATGCCCCCATACAGAACCTGACGGAGCCCTCATGGCGGAGGCCCCACTCCCCAGACAGCTTCACTGTGAGACGCCCCATCCAGGTATGGTCAACGCCCATCGCTACTTAGAACTGTTTTCCCAGATTGTACTTGACTTTGGGTATTTTACAGCTTTGACATCCATAGAGAGCTTACTGCGAATTGTAACACACACACACACACCCTTCTCAGTTTCCCACACCTTAGAGTCAAACACATCTGTGTGAGTAGTTCACTTTAAAAAAAAAAATGGTGGTGGTGGGGTTACACATGCATCACATAGTGTGTATAGAAGTCAGAGGACAGCTTGAGGCAGTTGGATCCCAGGTCATCAGGTCTGGCAAAAAGTACCTTCATCTGTGGCACCCTCTCACTGGGTGTGGCACCTTCACCTGCTGAGCCTCACACCTGCGCTGTGTGGAGGTTCTTTTGGGATCTGTTCTCTCTCATTTTGGAGACAAGGCTTCACTCTAGCCAAAGCTAATCTGGAGTTTGAACTTGGGGTGATATTCCTGCCTCTATTTCTCCAGTGCTAGGATTTCAGGTATGTGTTACCATGCCTGGCCCTATTCTTTCTTTTGGTACTGGAGGTTGCAGCTAGGGTCTCTGTGTGCCAAGAAAGCCCTCTACCAGCTGAGCCACATCCCCAGGCCTGCTGATCTATTTATTAAGTAATTCTTTCCATCTTAGGCTTTTGCCTTCTACTCTCTAGGAGACTAATATATGACCCATGTCACATCTACATCATCACCCTCCCCGCCCATGCCAACCCACCCTACCTGGTTCGACAGAGCCCTGCGGTGTAGGGGAGTCCCTTCCTGCCTTGTAGAGCTTGAGTTTCCCAGTGCTTACAGCTTACCTGGGTTATTACAAGCTTGTTTATCTGTGGTCTGCTCTCAACACTTTTCCAAGCTCAGCCAAGCTCTGTGTCTCCCCATCTCACCTCTTCAAGGGAGAGAGGCTTCAAACTAGACAAGCCATGCTGTGCCAGCCTCCTGGCTGCAGCCTGGAGTCTCCTTCACTACCGTAGGGGGAGCCCCTTACTGTCTCCTGGATATTAACCCATTCCTTTCCCATACCATTTTTACTTTTTCTTTTTGTACTTTTTCTGTTTACCAGCCTTCTAATTAAAAAAAAGTATAAAAGGAATTAATTTAGCCAGGGTTGATAGCATATGCCTATAATCCCAGCACTTGGGAGATGCAGATAGGGGAATGGCTGAAAGTTGAGTCCTGCTGTAGCTGGCCTACATGGTAAAACATGGACTCAAGAAATTGTGAGTGGGTTTTTTTTAAAGCTTATATATCTGAAAACGCTTTTACTTTGTTGTCCTTGAGTCCCAGGGCTAGTTTGGCTGGGTATTAAAGTTAGGTTGGAAATCCACTTCCCTTAACATGTTTGATATTTTCTGTTTCAGATTCTAATGTTGCTTTTGATATATTTTTTTTTTAGCTCCTCTGTTCCCTTCTCCTGCACTTTAGGATGTTATCAACTCCCTGAAATTTTGTGGTATTATGCCTTGGTGATAATGTGCCTCTGATTTTCTTATATTTTATTCCTTTTCTTTCATCACTTTGGGGTTTTGTTCTTTCTGAGATTTCCTCAATGTTGTCTTCCAAGATTTCCATGGAGGTTTTAATTTCTACTTTCCTAATTTTAGTTGCAAAAGCCTCTTTTTTTCCCCCTGAATGTTCTTGTGAAAGTATCCTGTAACTGATTCATGGGTATAATTTATTCTTCTATATCTGAAGGCATTAATTATAGATTGGAAGATGTTTCATCTGTGGTATCTTTTTCCTGTTTGGTTGACTTGTTTCTGGTCCCATGCTTGGTCACTTCTCTGTGGGCCATCTCCAGTTGCTGCTTATACTGAGCCTATGGGCAGGGTCTGCGCCCTGAATTTAAATGGTTGGGTTATCAAGTGGGGAGCCCCAGATGCAATCTTTGTAGTACTTTGAGGCTGTGGGTTTTCAGCAAGAAAGTCTTCAGATGCTCTTTAATGTCATGTCTATTGGGGACAAAAATCTCCTCAGATACATGTCTGGTTCTGGACTGTTTATTCCATTCATTTAGTTAGTCTTTTATCTATATAGAGAATTTAGGGTTATTGTTTTTGTTTTTGTTTTGAGGGGGATGGCAGGGATGGAGCAGGGAGGGTCTCACTAAGTAGCAATGACTGGCCTGGAACTCACTATGTACAGCAAGATGGCCTTGAAACTCAAAGATCTGCCTGACTCTGCCTACCTGGTTTCTGAGATTAAAGGTGTGCACCACCATGATGGACTCCTATGTAGGTATGTGTGTACGTGTGTGTGTGTGTGTGTGTGTGTGTGAGACAGTACTAGAGATGGAAGATAGAGCCTTGCACATAGACAAGTACTCTACTACTGAGCTCATTTTTATTTATTTTAGATCCATTCCTGTTGAGTTACTCAGGGTGGCCTTGAACTTACTTTATAGTCCAGGCATGCCTAGGACTTGGGTCCTCCTGCCTCAGCCTCCCGAGTGCTGGGTATGCTAGGCCTGTGTCACAGGCCTGAGTTTTCACCAGTGTAACTTTCTCTGTAATGGTAGACCTGGGAGTTTTTCTAGAGAGACTTAGCCCTTGACGGCTTCTACTGAATTCTCTTGAACTGCTGTCTTCACACTGCCCTTCATCTTTTTTAGTCTTTGTCAAATTTCTGCAGTCTGAGGTTATGTTCTGTACATAGTCAGCATCTCAGATGCAAATGGACCGTTTGTTTCTCTCCTGTTGTGAATTGAATTGCCTGTGGGTTTTTTTTTAAGATTTATTTTTATTTTTTTAATCATACATATGTGTGGATGTGAATGTATGTCACGTCGGGTTCCTTTGGAGGTCAGGTACTCTGGAACTAGAGTTACAGGTATTTGTGAGTCACCGGATGTGGACTTTTGGAATCAAAGTTGGATCCCTTGGAAGAGCAACTTGTGCTCTTAACTGCTAAGCCCTCTCTCCAGCTTCCTGTCTGTGTGTTCTGTTTGGCTGTATATCTTCCTCATAGTGAGTTTTTAAGTGTTCTTTGAATTTCTGGGATTTATCAGATCAAACATCCTTTATCAGTGTCTCCACTCTAACTCCAGGGGTTACACTAAGCCAGTAAAGGGGAAAGTGGTTCACACAGTATCATGAACTCGAAAGGAGTGCTTCCGTCCTTGCGTCTTCGCCCACCATTCTGGTGTGTACTCGATGTGTCCTGCAGGTCAATGAACCTCCAGACCTCCAGTCTCTACCTCCTCTGTGATGCTCTAGGCTGCTTCTGTGTCCACAATGAGCTGAGACTGGGTTAGGAAAGATGATACAAGAGGTGCTGGGAAGTCATGGAGGTCAAAGAGGTTTTCACCTGTGATGTCCACTGTGGATCTCCAAACACTTCTTGAAGCTCTCAGTGTGTGTGTGTGTGTGTGTGTGTGTGTGTGTGTGTGTGTGTGTGTGTGTTGTGTCTCTTTGTTTCCCCAGTCTCTGACTGAAAGTGGGGTCAGAGAAACTGCCAGCAGGACTGTTAATATGTCACAAAACACAGGCTATAACAGAGCTCCTGTCACTTCCCCCATTAGCTTCAGACAAACCTCAGATAATTCATACAGGTTTTGAGTTTTCCTTTTCCTAGCCATAGAGTGGGGAAAGCTTCACTCATGAGGTGAACTGCTCTTCAGTTATTTTTAATGATTGTGGAGCACTCCCAGAAACACCTGTACATGAGCTCCGTGGTAATGCTTGGCTTCTTCTGGGCATGCATGTCCTGGTGACTCCAACATGGCTGGGCCAGCCTAGTGGAATCCCAGCCCATCCCTGCTCCAGCTACTCTCGCTGTGTTTCCTTTTCTCTCATACCCCCTTCTCCACCCTGCACTGAACCCCCGGAATTCCCAGGGAGAGTGTTTCCACACTGACCCAGTGGCTCTATTTGTTCAGCTAGCATTGCTGCTCAGGACTCCACAGTGCTTCCCGGTAGGTGAGCACTGATCTCAGTCTCTGTCCCTTCGTCATGGGTCACACATGCTCACCCAAGCATTCCCTCCTCATTTGTCTGGAAAGGGCCTTTGGTCTGCTTCCCCAAAGTTTGGTAATGTGAATCTTTGGCTCCCCTCGGAGGCTACCTTTGTATCTCCATTCTCCCTACTGACTTACACCTGCCATGGGGATGATGGACTATATAGCAGGATGGACTCCCCCATATACACACACACACACACACACACACACACACACACACACACACAGCCCAGGAAACAGACCTCATACAACTGTTGCAGAGCTATTGGATGCCCATATACCTCAGTTACAACACCTCCTAATATTGAAGGAATATTCTTACCTTAGATCTGCCGTGGGGACAGGGATCCCCAGTGCCAGCAAGCCACTTGGAACTGCCTGTGCTAGTGATAGGGGTGTCTCTGCTGTCCCTGTTCCCAATACCTTTTCTTGAACTTGCTGTCCTCTATCACTGTCATGCCTCCTGCATACCTACTTGCCCCTGGCTTCCTTTCTGAAGCCCACCTGAGGATGTCGCTCCTCCCTCAGCATCTTCAGTGGCCATCTCTGACCTCAGGGTAGCAAAACTGGTTTAGCTTAGGGTTGCTTTTTTAAAAACGGTCCCTTCCTAGTTGAGTGACTGTTTCTATTACTGTGAAGAGACACCATGACCACAGCAACTCTTATAAAGTAAAATATTTAATTGAGGCGGGCTTACTTACAGTTTCAGAGGTTTAGTCCATTATCAACAAGGCAGGGAAGCATGGTGGCATGCAGGCAGACATGGTGCTGGAGAGGTACCTGAGAGTTCTACATCTGGATCAGAAGTCAGTAGGAAGAGAGAATGACACTGGACCTGGCTTGAGCTTCTGAAACCTCAAAGCACACTCCTAGTGACACAATTCCTCTAAAAAGGCCACATCTACTCCAACAAGGCATACATCCTTATCCTTTCAAATAATGCCATTCTCTATGAGCCAGTGAGGGCCATTTTCATTCAAACTACCACAGCTACCCTACTGCCATTCCTAGCTCTTTGCATTTTGGGGAGCATTCTCCACCTCTCCCAGGGGCTTTTGCAGCCACCCAACTGTCTTCAGACTTCTAGGCCTTTGCCTGTTCAATGCCCCTAACCATGGTGACATGGCCCACATTACCTTCTTCCAACCATCCCGGTGAGGATGCTTTCCTGGCCTGGCACCAGTCTTTCCTGCAGTGACTCAGTCCTTGTAACAGTCAGGGGTTCTTAGAAAAAGGAACAGGACCAGAGGCATGAAGAAAACCCTGAGCCTTCCGATTCAGAGCTGCTTCTCCTATCAACTGCTTATGATCCATCACCTCCCACTGAGTAACAGCCCTTAGTATGGTGTGTGTGTGCATACAGATTCCTTCTTCTGATGTTTAAGCTCATTGGGTTTGACATGGTATCTCTTCCCTATCTCCCTACTGAGCTTCAAACTCAGTTTATCCATCAATAAAATGGGGCTATAATGTCCCAATCACAGGTTGTCAGGAGAACCTGGGAAAGAGCTGCTCTCACTGTCTTGTTTCTCTCCAGACTCAGATGAGCAACCTGGAGAGCAAAGCTGTCCCTGTGTGGAGCCCAAAGACCCCGTGGAAGTAGATGAGCCTAAAGGGCAAGGCCAACCTGCCAAACCTATTGCTTGTGTAAGCCCAATGAAGTGTGAGGCCACTGAGCCCACAGAGCCAGCCGAAGCTGCAGAACATCATCCTGGGAGAAGTGGCCAATTGCAAAGAGTTCACTCTGGGAGGCAGAGGCAATGGCAGAGACAGAGGCAATGGCAGAGGACAGAGAGAGGCCGCCACTGGCAGGCAGCCTTCCAGGAGTGGCAAGTACCCTCTGGGGGACTATTTCCACAAACATACTTTAGCAGTAGTGGAAGACCATACCAGAACCTGGGCACGGAGGGTGAGGTGAGCTTGTACTCCACCTTCACTCCAATAGTCCCAATACCACTGGGGATGATCCCGCAGCCACCCATGGTTTACGGGTACTGGGTTGTCATACAGCACCACGTCTTTGTCACCTACCCCTACATTGCCTTCATTCCCATAAACGGCGTAGTCTACATGTAGTGTTCTTTTGGGGACTATGTGTTCAGGACCCCTGGGTTCTTCACCTACATTGCTCAGTGACTGGCATCACCCAGTGTCAGGCCTACCTGTCTATGTTTGTTTATCCTAAAAAACAAACAGGTCACAGAAGAAAAGGTTTACTCTTTCTCAACAGTTTAGGTTATAGTTTATCACAGCCAGGAAGCCAGGGCACCAGGCCCTTACAGCTGGTCATATCACATCCGCCATCAGAAGCATGAATGCATCCTAGGCTCCTGGATGCTTCTAGATTTGGTCAAATTACAGTTAACACGGGCAATCAGACTTTTCTTCCCACCTTGCGTTTATTATTTGACAATTATACACACACATCTACACATACGCATATTGATCATACTCTTCCTTAGAACCCCCCAAACACTTCCCTTCCCACTTACTTTATTTAAAAAAACAATCTGTCATGCAGCCTGCATATGTGAATATGGGGGTCATCCACTAAAGTATGGGGAACCTACTGCAGAAAAATGACTTTTCCTTCCTTAGCAATCACTCCCAGATGGGGGTGGAGCCTCATGAGCCCCTCCCCATCCATGCTGCAATGGTGACTGGCTTGATCTTGCAGCATAAGACCTTCACAGGAATTTAATACCCTCAGAGAAGTGGAGTGATACTGTACCCCTGAAATCATGTATGTGAGTATACAAAGAGCCGGTTATAGACCTCACGTGGAAAATGGCTGCTGGATGCAAGGTCACAGATTCGAATCGACAACGGATGGGAATGAGGGACAGGTCAGAACCCTGTGGGTAGATGCAGCCCTTGACTATAGCAAAAGGGAGCTGGAAAGTGAGCAAACAGCTCCAGAAGCACAGCCAGGGAGGATGAACATCTGAGGTCATTGTTCTCTGGAGTCGGACATCTTGATGTGGAACCCTTGCCGTATGGGTGCAGCAATAGTACCCGGTCCTGAGATGCTTTTTTTATTATGACATTTTATTGTATCTGTGTGAACATGCATGTGTCACAGCATGCCTATGGAGGTCGGAGGACAATGTGCAGAACCAGCTCTTTCCTTTTACCCTGTGCAGGCCTGAGGCTCCAACCCAGGCCTGTAGGCTTGCCAGAGTACTTTTACCTGTAGGACCATCTCACCAGCCTGGAAACCCCAAGTGAGTTGAAAGGAATATGGAGTTCAAAATAGATTGAGAAATGAGTGAATCAAAGGAAACTGGATGAATCAAGCCAATGGCACAGGGATTAATGGAAGGAACCAAGAAGAGACCAAACCACATTTAAAAGTTATCTTACACTGCCAGGCATGGTGGCGCTCGCCATTAATCCCAGCACTTGGGAGGCAGAGGCAGGTGGATCTCTGAGTTCCAGATCAGCTAGAGCTACATAATGAGATCTGTCTCAAAGAAAGCTAAAGGAATGGTTTGGTAATAGCCTCTTGGCCTCAGTGAGAATATTTTAGATTTTTAAAAAATTAATTATTAATGGGAATTTGCTGTTTTCTTTCATGGATGTCATGTAAAAGTGGCTCCTGTCTTCAGTATTCCATAAAAGGTGAATTATAAATTGGATTTTGTACTTTATGAAGGTTTTTGACCAGCTCATTTTAATTGTTACTAAGGAAAATGTCCAAGAAGAGTTTTTATCCTGAATTTGTGTGTGTAGTCAACTACTCTTTTAAATAAATCCTTTTCTTGGGCTTTGGTTGCACTAAATTCTTTTTTGTAAAATTTCACAAATTACCAATGCAAGATGTGTTTAGAAAAGCTCTCCTGAAATTACAAAAGACGGTAGGTTTGGTCCCCTCCATCCCTGTTGTCTTCCTGTAACCATGCTAGTAATGTTCAACATGTGTGTGCTCTAAAGTCTCCCTCAGTATGTTCCATGTGTGTTAGTCACTTTCCTTGTTGCTGAGATCAAATGCCTGACAAGAAGCAACTTAAAGGGTTATCTTGGCTCACAGTTTGAGGGAGTACATTCTGTGATGCTGGGGAATGGATGGAGGCTGGAGTGGGAAATGTCTGGTCACATTGTACCTGCAGTCAGATCTGACAGGAAGTAGATAGGGCTATAAAACCTCAAACCACTCCTAGCGACCCACTTTGGCCAGGGAAGCTCCACCTCCAGAAAGTTCACATTTTATTTCTTAGTGGCACTGCTATATGGGTGCTGAGTGTTCAAAAACATGAACCTATTGGGGATACTTCACATCCAAATCATAGCGCCTGCTCCCAGAATCATCCAAAGCAAACTCAAGGATCAGGCAAGTGTCATAGGAGTGGCAGGTACATTGGGAACTGTCCCTTTGGATCTCACATCTCCATCTGGCCTCAAAAGCAGTGAGAAGCACAGTAGATGGGTCTGTGGGGGTCTCTGGTTTGTGATTATCAAAAGTGAGCCTGCGGATATTACCCCAAAACCCCTCTGCGTGCACTTCACTCTCTCCTCGCCAGCCTCTCTACCCAGGATAGCCCTGGCTACGCCATTTCTAAGGCATTTCCATGGCCAAGAGGCCTCACCACACATTTACACACAGATCTTTTGTTTTTGAGACAGGGTTTCCCTCTATAGACCTGACTGTCCTGGAACTCACTCTGTAGACGAGGCTGCCATCCAACTCACAGAGACCCACCTGCCTCAGCCTCCCGAGTGCTGGGACTAGAGGCGTGCGCTGCCTCCACCACCCAGTTTACACACAGATCTTAAGGACCAGTCTGCTTTTTTTTTTTCCTTTATAAAATAACTTATCAAACTTACCCTGTGTCGAATGGTATGGTCTGTTTTATTTTAATAGATGTTAAGAAACTGCATCCAGATTAGCTCTCACCAATGCCAGCTCCCGCATGCTGCGCACGGCATGAGACGTCATTCCTGGCAGGCCGTGCTGGGGCTCTGGAATTTTTGGCAATATCTTAGATAAAAACATGTTATCTTGTTTTTTTTTCTAATTAGAATTGGCTCCACTAGTAATAAGGTCCCATATCTTTTTATTTTCATCTATCTACCTGTTTAATTTACTGGCTAGTCTTATTTCTTTGTTCAAGGTCAGTGTACCCCCCATGTGCTCTGTGGGGTTCAACTCCTCTGTTTCCTCCTATAGGAGCCTGAGTGTTAGAAGGAGCAAACCTGGGGGTTTCTCCTGACACCACCTTCTCTCCACAGGCTGCCTTGCTCGTGCTGTGGGGCTGACTTCTGTCACCTTCCGGTTATTTCATCCAGAGAGTAAACCCATCACAAGGGCAGAGTCTCACCACCTCTTACAGGTCCCACCTAGTCTGTGATGTCGAACTTCAGCCTGACACAGCATCACCATAGGACATTACAGAAGTCCCTGGACTTGCAAAGAGTGGACACCTGGAGGCTCTCCGAGGCCTGGGGAATGTTGGTCTCTGACCCCTATCTGAGGCACCTGTTTCCTGGCATTCCAATTGCTAGCTTGCAGTAGCTGAGCTACTCTGGATGACTCAGGCCTTCCTGGAAACATCAGGGACTCTCCTGCCCTTGGGTGTGTGGGGGACCCTGTGCCTACCTGCTGCAGGACCAGATGACCAGGGCTGGCAGAAAGTCTTTTCTTGGATTGGTCACCTCTTTCCCATGTCACTCACTCTGGCCACAGAGGAATGCACCTCAGGCTTCTTTTGAGCCTCAACTCAGAGCAGACACTTCTACCTTCCTCCCTGCTGCCCCAGAGTCTTGGGAGATGTTTTATCTCCTCAAATTGCTTTGGTGCTAGGGATTTCTCTTTACTTTTTGTTGAGACAGGGTCTCACATAACCCAGGCTCAACCTGGATTTGCTATGTAACTGTGGAGGTCTTTGAGCTTCTGGCCTGCCTGCCTCCACCTACATACTGAGATCACAGCCTGTACCACCTCACCCAGCTTACCTGTTGCTGAGGATCAAACCGAGGGCCTTGTACATGTGGGGCAAGTGTTTACCCATCAAGCCTCACCCCCAGCCCCTGAGCCTTGGATTTTATAGTAAAAAACAGGATTTTATTCTGGTTTGTTTGAATTAGCTGAATAAGACTTTAAGGGGCTCCCCTAGGAAACCAACCGCTCCTTCACATAACATCAGAATTCTAGTACTCTAAGGCCACAACTCATGGAACAGTTGACATGGTGTATGGAAGTGAGAATCATGATGGAGGTTGGTGAGCTAGGACCTTTGACATAAACCTGTGAACAGCATTCACAGGTGCAAATAAATCGTTGACTCACATGCTGTTTCTTTACCCCAACTCTTTTCTTATGCATAGGCTCAACCTCTCAGCATCTGGGTTATGGTTCAGTGGAAGCCAGAATAACAACCTCATGGTATCAGAGTGTTTCCCAGATGTGTATTGTTTACTTTCATTGTAAATACTGGTGAACAGTGGCCAAGAGTTTTACAGTTCTCTTTCTAAAAATTTGATAAATATAGGGGCTGGAGAGATGGCTCAGTAGTTAAGAGTGTGCACTGTTCTCCCAGAGGACCTGAGTTCAGTTCTCAACACCCACAGCAGGTGGTTCACAATTGCTTATAATTCCAACTACAAATGTATCTGACATCCTCCTCTTCTGACTTCGGAGAGCAACTGAGCACACCCATATACACATATAATTAAAAATAAGGGGCTGGAGAGATGCTCAGTGCTTGAGAGCACTTGAAGCTCTGGCAGAGGACCTGAATTTGGTTCCTAGCACCCATATGGCAGCTTACAATTCTCTGTAATTTTAGCTACATGGGATCTGACACCTTCTTCTGGCCTCTGTAGGCACTAGGTATATATGCAGTGCACATACATACATGCAAGCAAACACTCATACACATAAAATAAAAATAAATCTATAAACAGAAAACATTCAATAAATTAAATAAACCGACATGTTAGACCACCACTCTTGGGCCCCCATTCCCCAAGCCACTAGTCTTTGTCCGCCTTGGTCTTTCTTGGTCTTTCTTCTGTCTTCCCTCCTCACCCTTTAGGACATTCACCCCATGTGCAGGGACACTGTGGGCATAGAAAGCCCAATGGACCTTATTAAAATCTTATAGATAATCTGATTTCCCAGCAGTCTTGAGTAGGCCCATTTCTGTTGTCTGTCATGTGAAGGATCCTCCCCATGGAATCTGGAGTTCCCTCTCCTCTGGTCACAAAGCTGAGCTCAGGAGCCACAGTGGGAATTTAGACTCAAGCTCCTTCAGTGACAGCCCAAGCAGATGTTTCCCCCAGCTTCTGACACATTGTTCTGACTCAGGATCTTTCCATTGTTCCATATTCCGGTTTATTTTCTTGTTGGATTTAGTAGTTTTTCCTGCTATATTCAATCTGTTCTTTCATTTAGGTTTAATTGATGCTTAACATCCCATTTTGTTCTTTTCAAAACCTAAAGGCAAAGGCCAGTGAACAGCTCTGAGGAACCTGCTCTCTTTTTCTACCACATGGGTCCCTGGGATAGAACGTAGGTCATCAGCCTTGGTGGCAAGCTCCTTTAATTACTGAGCTATCTTGCTGGCCCCTAAACCTGCTATAATAGGTGCTCATTTGATCTGTATTTCTGAATTATAAGATTCATTTGGGGGTTGGGAAAGGACTGTTCTTAGCAGGCATGAGGCTCTGGGTTCATGCCCAGCACCAAGGATAAAAAGGTCTCATTTTGTAGCATTCTCATTTAGTAAGGTCTCCCTGTCTTTGATTAAGTAGTTCTCAGATGAGCAAATCACTCGTACTAGAGCTGGCCCTCAGGCACCTACATCTGCCAGACCTCTAGTGTATTCTGCAACCCAAGCCAGGTGTTGCTCACTGGGGCCTGTATTGCTGAAATGCCCTTTTACTGTGGCTTTATTTGGGCTTTGTGGTGGTGGCAAGGTGGTATTCCACAACCACACAAGTGAATCTTTTCCAGCTTCTCACTTAAGGTCCCCTCCATCATGAGGAACTTTAAGGCAGAGAGGGATATGGTTTGACCCTTGCTTGATGAGGCTGTCCCTCATGGGATCGTGGAAGAGCTAGACCCCTTCTCAGCAAATACAAACAGTCAGTTATTCCTCTCACCATGGACTCTGTAGGCCATCCATCACCTACAGGGCCGGTGCCTCATCTCCTTTCACTGCATGTGCCATAGAGTTCAGCCCTGGGCCTGTGGAGTCCATCGTGGGAAGCCACCACGCCTTCCACACTTGGCTTCCAGCTTTGCTCTGACACCTTGCCCATGTTTTTATTTCTTCCATCAATGCTGTTCCTGGCCCTGCCTGAGCAGGGAAGGAGATATCTGAGCCTCTGGGGATGGGTGGCTTGGGCTCCAATCCTGGGTCTCCCCTCTACAAGCTGAGCAGCTACATCCACATCCTTCAAGCTCCTTAGGCCTCCATTTCTCCTACTACAATATGAACATCAATCGATACCAGCCTAGTGGACCAGTATGTGGTTTGTTCTAACCTGGGTGTTGGGAATGGCAGTTGTGAACTAGAAGACACTCAGTGGACACAACAGACTTATTTCAAAACAGGGTGGATGTGGTTCTGCTTCACCCAGAGAGCTAAGTGCTGCTCAGAACTTCTGTCTGCCACTTCCTCTGCTGTGCTGATGCTTCCATCTCAGTTATGGGATAAACTTGATGCTCAAAACTTCTGGACACTGGCTCTTTTTGCAGGGATGAAGGTACTGGATTACTTTTGGAGTCATGGCATACAACTGTAGAAGGGAAAAAAATAACTGGGTCTTTTAAAAAGATGTATTTTTACTTTTAAATATGGTTGTGTGCACATGCATGCAAGTGAGTGCAATGCCTCAAGGACCAGAAGAGGACATCAGATCCCCTGGAGCTAGGCTTGGAGGCAGGTGTGAGCCACCCAGCATGCGTGCCAGGATCCAAATTCAGCAACATCGCCAAGAGCTTTTAACTACTGCACCATTGCCCCATCCCCTATATTCGTTCTTGATCATGTGTGTGCATGGGTTTCTGTATGTGCAAACAGTCACTTCAGAGACCAGAAGAGGGTGTGGGTCCCTGGAGTTACAGGTGGTTGTATGTGACGAGAACAGAACTTGGATCCTCTGCAAGAGCAGCATGTAGTCTTTCAGCCTCCATGAAAGGATCTTGTGTAAGGCTGGAGAAAGAGGGAAAGAACATTGAATCCTCTTATCTAGAGTGGTGTCTCAGTCCATTTTCTGCCTCTGTGGCCGAAAACCACAAGTTGTGATTTATACAAAATAGAAGCTGATCCAATACATGGTGCTGGAGGCTGAGGAGCCTCGTAGCAACTGTTGGTAAAAGGTGGAAAGACTAGGAGGGCGAGAGGCAGTAAGTAAGAGAGGCTGATGTCTCTTAGCTGGATTCTTATCAGAACCTGTTTCTGTGAGTCTCTTATGGTCTCATTTCTTAACATCACAACAGCAATTGGACATCGACATGAATAGCAGGGCTAACTATGAAACCTCAGCCTGCATGTGGCTAACCATCCGGAAGCTTGATCTTTCCAAGTTGTTTTCCCCACAATTCTGTTAGAGAAAGGCTCAGCCAGCCAGTCATCAGTGCTCCACACAATGTCTGCTCAGGTGGCCAGGACTGTCCATCATTTTCTAAGGTAGTGTCCCCACACACAAATGCTTTTAGTATTAATTGATTTGTGGCTGTGCCTATGTGTGGGTCCTCTGTTATCACTGTTGTGCAGAATCTACTATGTGTATGCACGCCAACTTACATCTCCGTGTACATGGGCTTTGGACCTAGGGCTGTGGTTTGGGTGTGAAGTATCTCTCAAAAGGCTCATGTGTAAAAGGCATGGTCCTCGGCTGGGGGCGATATTGAGAGGTGATCAATGGGTTAATGCATCGATGAGTTTGTAGCTTGGGAAGCCGGGACTGGTTTCAGGAAGTAGGTCACATCGTATAAAGGATACAATTAATCTTCAGTCCCAATCTCTGTCTTGGCTTCTGCACCTCAGTGAAATGAACAGCTTTCTCACTCAGTCTGGCTTCCATGATAGTTCTGCCTCTCCATAGGCCCAAAATGCAATTAATTGAAAGTCATGAGTCGGAATAACTTTCCCCACCTTTATGCTTCATTTTGTTCTGATCAGCCCTTTTGTCATTGCAACAATCACAGGCCCTTTCCAGCATCCTTTCCATTGTGTGGTGTTCCTGTGAACATTTTTGGGCTTGTTTTTGGAAGACATATGCAAGGCTTTGTCTTGGGCGTATACAGAAGGGAACCCTACTGGGTTGCAGGGGATGCTTCTGGCCAGTCTGTGTTGTCACTCAAGTACAGTCGTCCATCAGCCACACGGGAAGACCCTGCTTCACATACACCCTCTGTATCATCACACTTCTTACTATTTTGTCAATAAAATGGAATCTTGTGGCTTGTGTCTACAGCAGCAATGGCTACTGCCTCTCAGGGTTCCAGCAACACTCCCTATCTTTGCCCACCACAGTTTGATTTTGTTTTTCTGTCTCTTGTGAGTTTTGGTGTCTACCCCATCTTGATACCTCTTTGTCAGCAACTCACTTTGTAAGAGCCTTCCCACACTTCAGCCTTTTTACTTCATCTGAATTGTTCCTTGATTTTCAGAAGTTCATAGTGTTTTCAAACACGTCACCTCTCCCTTTACTTGAGAGCTTTTTGTACTTTAAGAAGCCCTGCATTGCCTGGAGATCAGAAATTCTCACCTGTACTTTCTTTTCATAATTTGAGTTCTTGCTTCTGACATTTGCTCTGCTGTAGTTCTTAATCCATTTTGAGCAGAGCGGGGTGCATCACATGCAGAGGGAACAGAAAGCCAATCTTCTTAATGATTAAAGTGGCCTCTTCCCCACTTACTGGTAATTCAGTGTGACAGGCTGTACCCACCCCAGACCCTTCTAGACCGACATGATTCTATTGGGGGAGAGATCTGCTTTCCCCACAACTGACACCACACACAGTATTCATTGCTAAAACTCTGCGATAAATTTCCATGTCTGGCACAGCAAATCCGCCTTTCTTTGCAGAGCTGTCTCGGAGTGTCTCTCCTATGTTAATTTTAACATCGAATTGTCAGTTTCTGCAAAAGACCTCATTGAGTTTTGATTGGCATATTGTGTAATCATCTCATAAATTTAAGATGATTAGATGAGAATATTAAACTTTCCAATTCATAAACACAGGGTACCTTTTCATTTATTTGGGTCATAATATCCTTCAGGGAAATTCTGCTGATTTCTACATGGGGTCTTTACAACTTTACCTAGGTCTGTTTTCATTTGTGTCTGTTGTTTTTGTTGCTGGTTCGATCATAGCAGCATTTCTAAGTTTCTCAGTGCTATCTGACACTGTTGACTTTTGTATGTGGAGCTCATATCCAAATATCAGCTCCACGGTTAAGCTATCCTATTGTTGCTACTTCTTTGTCTCCAGTTTTTTTTTTTTTCTTGTCTTACTTCACTATCTAGGATCTTTAGTAAAATTTGGAATCACAGTAATAGCTTTAATCATTTTCATATGCTTGATTTTAAAGCAGACTATGTAAATGGACTCCCTGTGTTGTCCCAAGTGGCTTCACACCTGTGTGCCACTTCAGTAGAGTTGACAAGTCCTCAAGTTAATCTGCCTCTTTCTCCCCAGGGCCTCAGAACCATGAGTCCAACTAAGCCACTGAAGCTTTACACAAGAACCTGTCCATGCTGGGCGGTGGTGGCGCACGCCTTTAATCCCAGCACTTGGGAGGCAGAGGCAGGCGGATCTTTGTGAGTTCGAGGCCAGCCTGGTCTACAAAGCGAGTCCAGGACAGCCAGAGATATTCAGAGAAACCCTGTCTCGAAAAACCAAAAAAAAAAAAAAAAAAAAAGAACCTGTCCTTGCCTCTCAGGCAAGTGTCACTGTCCTCACACAACGTGATTTTCCTGGAGCATTCTCTGTGTCTGTCAAGGTGCAATGTGTTTAACATTTGACCTCTGACCTTGGCTCCTGATACTGAGTTCCTAGTGTAATATCTTGGTTTTGTTCGTAGTTCCTTGTCTAAGACTCTTGAAGTTTCATGAGTCAGAGTCAAAGGGATTATTTTGTTTCATTCATATATAGCAATTATTTTAAAAGCACATCTAATGTTATTCCTATTAAACAAACGGTCTCAGAATATTTTGGTGGGTGCTGCTGGTTGTCAGGGGAACTAGCCATGTGACTAGAGGGTTGGAGCTCTGGCAGCCTTCTTGGACCTTGAAGAAGAAAAAGCTGGAAGGACATCAGCATGGCCAGTGTTGTAGTTAATCACACTTATCTAATGGAGCCTGTAGAGAAACCCTGACTGCAGAGGTCTAGAGATTGTATGGACTGGGGAGGGCATCAGCATGCCAGGAGGCTGGGACACCCCAAATGCCATGGGCACAGAGTTTGGGATCCTTCCCACACTTGCCTTATGACCTCTTCAGACTACCTATTTCTATCCTTTACAGCAACTCAGTCTCCAAACTGTTTCAAACCTGAGTTCTCTGAACATTCTAAAAAATCACCCAATGTGAAAAGGAGTGGCAGGCTCCTGCTCTATAGTCAGATGAGTGGAAGCCTAGGAAGCGGAGACCTGCAGCTGATATACCTGAAGTGGGGTAGCCCTGTGAGACTGAGTAGAGAATTCATGGGATCTGTGTTCACTCTGGGGAGTCAGCTAGACCTGAGTTAAGATGTGGGAAAGTGCTGACATCCACTGGGAACTCAAGAGTTCCTTGTGGCTCAGCAATACTGAGCAGAGTTCCTTCAGGACATTGTCATAGTTGCTTTCTGTTGCCCTGATAAACACCATGACCAAACACAACTTGGGAAGGAAAGAGTTTATTGGGCTTACAGGTCCTGATCACAGTCCATCACTGAGGTAAACCAAGGCAGAAACTCAAGCAGGTGTAGAGGCAGGAACTGAAGCAGAGGGAGGATATGAAGGAAGAGTGCTCACTGGCTTCTTCCCCATGGCTTGCTCATCTCCTTAAATAACTCAGAATTACCTGTCCAGAGATGGCACCACCCACAGGGGGCTGGGTCCTCCTACATCAATCATTATCCAAGAAAATGCCCTACAGATTTACCTACAAGCCAATATCATGGTGGCATCTTCTCAATTGAGATTTCTTCTTCCCAGATGACTCTAGCTAGTGTCAAGGTGACAAAAAGAAAAGAAAGAAAGAAAACAAAACAAAACAAAAACAAGAAACTATCCAGCACAGATATATACACAGGAAACCTTGCTATGCCCCCTTTAGTGCCCAACAGAGTTTTCTACCTCAAGATTTGCCTGTCTGTTCCTCCTCTCCTCTGTTCATCCCCCAAATGTCTTGAGTCAGAGCCAGCACCGCTCCCAGGGCTGCAGCAGTGGCCCCTAACAGGTCTTCATCCCTGAGTTTTGCCTTCTTTCAGATCTCCTCCACCTCTGATTGAGGCTTCTTCCTAAAACTTATAACACCTCAAGTGTCAACCCTGCCTAAAAGCCTTTGGTAGCTCCCTGTTGACCTAGAAGTCCCCTGTTAGGAACCTCACTGTGCCTCACCACCAGCTCTTCAGCCCTTTCCCCACAGCTGCTGCAGCCTAGCCATATTCTCCAGGCCATTCTGTTCTAACCCGGATGATGCTAGTACCATAGCAACTCCCGTGCAGCAAGCACCTTTAGGGCCACAGACAGAAGGCTCATATGAGAAAAGATGCAGGTAAAGGGGTGAGCATCCAGATAATGGCCTTGCTTCCCCAGATCCCTGGGCGAGACCAGCTGTTTTCAGCAGAATGCTGCAGGTGAGTAACGTTGGGGAAGGGAGTGGAGAAAGGAAAAGGGGGAGGGGTGAAGGCGAAATCTCAGAAGACAAGAGCTTGTCTCCCTCCCTGCTCCCCAGAGTTACTTGGAGAATGGGGTAGCTTTGGCCAAATGTTCCTCAGAGATACCTTCTTGGGGATAGGGGACAGGCAGGGAGAACTTGTTTCTGTCCCTTTCCTGCTGCCCCTCACCCACCTGCCCCTCTAGTTGCCAGGTTGTGGAGGATGGGATGACGTCAGACTTCTGCTGGGTGGGGCTATCTTTACTAATGGACTCCAGACAATGCTTGCACACACCAGTTCAGCATTACCCTGTATCTCCTCTCATCCTTGTGTCCCATTTGGGTTATGGGCTGGTGTGAAGGCCTGGGGTGGCAACAGGAGGGGAAGAGGGAGCCCCTGCCTGGCATAGTGTCATCTCCTCTCAGGGAGGAGCTGGTTGTCTCATTGATTTCCCTGCACAGCCCCTGACTCTGATGCCCTGTCCCAGCTGCCCCTCATTATGATGTCTGGTTCCCAGGGCAGCACCTGCCTGCTCTCCTTGCTGTCTGTTCCGGTGTCTGCTCGCTGAAGTGGGCAGGCTGGATTATTAATAGCCACATTAATAACCCACATTTATTGGACACTTAGGATGTGCTTGGCGCTGTGCTAAGCATCTTAAATGCATTATCTCAATTGATCTGCTCCAAGCCACTGCCTTCCCACTTGTTTCTTGTGCCTCTCTGGAATTCACCAGACTCTAGGCTTAACATTTGAGCAGACTGAGCCCCTAGAAAAAGCACATGACTGTCGAGGTCAACCAGCACCTTGATGGTTAGAAATGGACAGTAACATCTCATCCTGAGAACTCATCCCCAGCCCAGCTCTAAACTGAAGGGACACAGGGAGCAGTAGCTTGGACTCCATGCACCTTTCTGTACACTCATGGGACTCCTGAGACCAAGGCCCTCTGACTTCTCCAGGACATCCGAGGGGAGATCTCAACAGTGTGTGCACTGCAGTCAGTGTGAGGCCATAGACAAGGCCAAGTTCAAGTTCATACATGATCTAATGAGTAGTTCAGTTGATTTCAAGGCTGGGTCAGCTTAGTGCTAGGGGTCAGTGTTGTCCATGAAAAGTCAGTGTGGGCTGGGGTCGAAGGTCAGCATATGCCTGAGATCAAACTGAGGGTATCACTAGGGTCAGAGGTCAGTACAGATGTGGATCTAAGTGTCCTCAGGAGGTTGGGCAGAGGATCAGCCAGGGCCAGTGCTCCTTAGGAAGATGAGCTCATTCTGTAGAGAACCAGACTCTGGCCTCAGTTGCCTCAGCTGTGTGTGAGCCAAGGACCGGGAAGAGGTATCAAATGGGTCTGATGTGCACTGAAGGCCCTTGCAGCAAGACTGCCTGGGAAGCCCTAGATCTAGCCAAGTGTGGGAGGGTTTAGAGCTAGACTCAGCTGAGCAGTAAACAAAAGAGGACTCTCTGGGGTGACTCCATCCTGTCCCCTGCTCCCACCATGTCCTGTCCTCTCCTTCAGCCTCCTACCAGTAGGCCCCAAGGTCTCAGTGCTGGCAGAACCACACCCCCCATCTGCTTGCCCCATGGGGTCATTCCTGAGGTGCTATACTTCTAATGGTGCCATAATTCTCCTAACTCATCATGATCTGCTCAGGGCCTCGAGCTCCCACCCTGCCCAAGGAGCAGCCTGCTTGCCTCCTCTGCCCACCCTGGCTGAGTGGCTCCCTCCGGGGAGCAGCAGGCCTGTGAGATCGCTATCCT
Organism: Lophiomys imhausi; assembly: GCA_907164525.1. Classification (NCBI taxonomy): domain Eukaryota; kingdom Metazoa; phylum Chordata; class Mammalia; order Rodentia; family Muridae; genus Lophiomys; species Lophiomys imhausi. Next base: position 944,009 of record CAJQZJ010034271.1, on the reverse strand, counting down.
AGTAGCTCTACTATCCCAGCTGCGAAGGACTCATTGGGCCACATGAGGCAGTACACATGGTGTGTGATCTGCACAACAGAGAGTCCCTAGGAAGAAATTCTTCTGTCTGGGAGAAGGGCCCAGGGACACTGCTGTCCCTGCCCCTGAATCATGTTCCTTAGAAAGAGAGAATGCTTAGGTAACATGGACTCCTCACTCAGTTCAGGAGGAGTTCCAAGCACCTGAGTCTGAGCAGGTGGCCACTCCAGCCCCACGCTTTGCTGACTGAGAAACTGGCCCTGCCTATGCAAGGCTTGGTTTCCAGTCAATCCTGTTCCTGGGCTGTGGTTGAAGCTTCTTCTCCACGAGCAAGGCAGAATTTCCTTTTAAAACACAGGCTGGGGTGGGTACCCACTCACTTTGCAGAGTTCTGACAGGGGGCCTCATCACCTGTGGGAGAGTGGACTCATTAAAAATAATTGCCTGGCCACAGCCATTAGCCCTGCCCACCCTGTTCTAAAGGCTTCACTGGCTCCTGGTCAGGCATCTTCCCTGCTTCCAGGGCTCTGTGCTGCCAAGAATCACGATACTGGGCCCTGGGGACCCAGCCCTGGAGGAGAGGAAGAGCCTTTTGGCAATGAAGAGTTTGTGCACAGTGCCCCGAGCACCCATGGGAATTGGTACGAAGAGCTTCAGCACAGTTCTGTGGCAGCACTGCCATACCCTGCTGGGGATGGGGCCAAGGCCTAGTGACAGGGGCTTTGCTGGGTAGGCAGCCAGTAAGGTCACAGCAGAGCAGTGTCTGGGGGTCTTGCCACTGTCTGGATACAATGGAGAGGTACATTCAGAGAGGGAGTTATCTGAGTCTGAGCAGATCAGGGTTTCTGGTCACTGCCCTCTGGCAGGTGGGGAACAGAGCATAGGCAAGCCATGAGCTGGATGGCTGGACAGCGGCTCGGTGTTAGCGCTGCTGAGGCGGGACTCCAAACAGAAACAATTTAAGAGATAAAAGATTAATTTCAGCTCATTGTTTTGGGTTACCTCAGTTAGTCATGGTGGGGAAGGCACTGGGAAGTGACTCCTTCACCACAGGGGAGTGTGAAGAGGAGATCGCTCGCATGGCAGTGGGCCACAGAGCAGAGGCCATACTCTCTGTATCAGTCCCATTGCTGTCTGGAGACTCAGTTTCTTTTCTCTTTTGTTTTTGGTGTTTCCGGACAGGGTTTCTCTGTATGGACTTGGTGTCTTGGAACTCACTGTGTAAACCAGGCTGGCCTTGAACTCAGAGATCTACCTGCATCTTTCTCCTGAGTGCTGGGGTTAAAAGTGTGTGCTGCAGTTGCCACTACCACCACTGGCCTGGCTCGGTTTCTTTTCTACAAAGCAGGATAGAGCCCAGGGGGTGTCTCAGTCAACACAGGAGAATAAAACAGCTTATGGCCCATTCCTATGGCTGAGAAGAAGCTGGGACCAGCAGAGCTGGCAGGAAGTGTTCATGCTTCACCTTCTAGGTGGAAAGCCACCATCTGGGAGAAGTCACTTCTGTAGGACAAGGGTAAAGGGTAGGACCCATTGGTCCATCCCTAAGGCCACATTCCAAATCTGGCTGCCCAGCTCCCACGCTTCCCAGCTCTTTCTGTTCTTGGCTGTCAGAGAGTCCTGTGCTGCTGCAGCCAGTGAGGCCCCCACTGATCCAGGGCTCAGGATTCCCTAGAGAGTTGGATTCAGTGAGTGACAGATGCTAGCTGGGTCCCGGCGTCATGGCCACAGCTGCTTTCATATCTGTGTAGTGTAGCCCTCAGTGTGTCCCTCCATGTTCTATAGCCAGTTTTTACTTCCAAATCTCTAACTAGATCTTCATAACAGCTATTTCTTATTTTTCAGACTGATCTCTGTCAGTAAATTCCTCCATTTGTCTTAACACGCTGCTTTCTTCCATGGCCACAGCTTTCTTCTTGAGGGCATCACAGAACATTTCAGAACATATCTGGCTCTCAGGGAGGTACTTTCCCTTCACCCAACCCACTGGTTCTCTTCCTCTCAGGGCATCAGCACATTTTCTGCCTCATCTGGCATTGTTCTTGTTTTGAAGTATGTACACCGTAGGCTGTTTGGGTACCCGTTAAAATCACTTTCTTTTTTAAGAGCTAGATATGGGTCTCAAGGCTCCACTCATACCAGGCTGACACTATATACCCCAAGGCACTGTGGATTCCATTTGGAAAAGGAGATTATGGTAGCCTCAGCCCTTTGTGAAGGATCAGTGGTAGCTTCAAGGCTGTGGTACCACAATGAGCTTCTTATTCTCATGGTAAAGTTGGGTTCTTACACCTGCAGGTTCCACTCCTGTGGGGTCTGTCAGCAGCAGATAGCACACATCTGGAATCAGTCTGCATCTTTACAGAGAGGGTGCAGAGCTGCACTGCATGGTATAGGGAATGATAAGACACAGGTCTGTACAGGAGCACATCCGTGACCGGGAGTGTTTGCTACAAAGTATTGAAAATAACCTAGAGGCCATTTAAGGATGTGAGGCTCTTCGTACCGAGGTTCTACACAAATGCTATGTCCTGTTTGGGGGAACATCACAGATACTTGTATCTTGGGGGTCCTGGAATCAGTCCTCTAGACATCAGGGAACCCCAGCTTTTCTATATAGTACACACATGTGGATGCATCAGGTGCCATCTCAGTGGTAGTTGGTGCTCAAGGGAAAGCTGTTGGTTAATTCCCTGTGTTAGACCACTTGACTGAAGACCCTCGATTAATTACAAGTACCTATTCCCTTCTCTGTATGGGGCCAACAGCTGTCAATTAGGAGTCAAGTAGCCCCACCCCCAACATTTTTGCATACTCACAGGAAAATAAACACCAGGAGTGCTTATAATAAGCTTATTCACAATAATGTGGGTTTTTAACTGTATCTAACCAGCACTCAAGGTGCTCAGCCAGCCCCTGTCCAGCCCCCGGGGAGAGGCAGGCCCCTCATGTGTCTTCTGGCAGGAGTACATCTATGGTAATGCTCTTCCATGTCAGACCTGGGAGGCGAGGTAGCAGGTGTGGGAGAAGGCAGGAGCCCCCAGAGGGAAGGGACCGGAAGACTCACACAGGGGCACAGGGAGAGCCTGGGCTGGTAGCCGTAACACACTGTGCTCACTGCCCTTTGGCATGTGTCTTCTCCTGCTGGACCCCTGGTGGGCCTAAGGCTACCATGTGCTCTGTGATCTGGAGTGGATGGATTTGTTTATCATCAGAAGCCAAAGCTGAGGGTTCCATCCCCCACCCTATGCTCACTCTGCCTTTCTGCCCAGCATGAGGTGGTCAGGTTCCATCTTTCTTTCTCTATCTTCCATACCTGCTCTGCCCTTCCACTTGGGGTGGTCAGAGGCCCCGGTGAGATTCAGCTCCTTGAAACTGCCAATCTCAGAACTGTAAGCCCCATGAGTTTCTGCTTGTTTTGCAGAGTTGAGTCCTGGAATTCTGTTACTCCAGAAGGTGGGCCAGGGCCCAAGCCACAGATGCAGAGCCTCTGCTGAGAACTGGAACTCAAGTGGGATGATCCAGAGAGATGGGCACTGTTGGGTTTGATGGAGGCAGCTCTGTGGGAGAACACCAGCAGCATCTCTGGATGACCCTACAGCAGGCTGTGGGAGCACAGCATGGATGCTGCCAGGCCCACTCTAAGCCAGTGAGGCTCCCACACTGGCACTGGTAAAGAGCAGGTGGGAACCGTGTTAGGAACCAGGAAACCATTACCCCCTGGGGTCCTCCGAGTGCCTGTGTGAGACAGACTACTGCTGACTCAGAACTTTGGGGTGGAGCTTTCTGCAGAAGGTTCCAGGAAAAAAAAAAAAAAACCTAGAAAAAAAGAGATGTGTGCATGATGGGAAGGCCTGAAAATGTCACAAAAGGCAGACAAGTGAAGATTAATTAATAGTACTCTAGAAAAATATCTCTGTGTGAAAGGAAGGGATGGAGGGACAGAGGGATAGGGAGATGGGGGAAGGGAAGAAGGGAGTAGAGGGAGAACCCTTGACGCAAAAGCTGAAGCAAAGCAGTGAGAGGGTGAAACTTTTAGAAGGCAGTGCACCCATGAAAACCCCCATTTGCCTCAAGAACAGAGAGACTTTTTAAAAGGAAGATTATGGGATTGTTTCCTATGGACTGAGTGGCAGGTTAAATAGTTCAGTCAGTAGGTGGGTTCAGTGGGGAACATGGCATCTGCACGTGTGGCTGGGAACTAAATAGGCCTATAGCCTTCGGGTAGAGCAAGTTCCAAACTGCAATTGGCTTTCAGATGTCTGCTCCCTCCTGTCCCCCATTCTCTTCCTGCCCACTGTGAATTGTTACTGAGACAGGCAGTTTGCAGGTGCTGAGACTTTAAATGCCTCCAGTGGGAGGCAATTGAGGGGTGGAAATTTTGGAACCTGGTGCTTTGTTAGGGGAGAAGATAGTTCCAGGTTTGAGTACACAGGGTCACCTAGCTCTCTGATCTCAGTAAAGAACACAGGGCTCTGAGACCCCTAGAGGGCAGAATGTGCCAACATTGGGTAGTGAGGGGAACCAGTCCATAGTTGGGTATTAGGGACAGGCAGGAAGGATGCTGTATTTAGAGAGGGTAGAAGAAGAGACAGACCCAGCCAGAAAGGGGCTAGAGGTATGGGCTATAGGCACAGAGGCTACACCAGGCAGAGGCAATGCTAGCTATCCTGGATCAGAGCCAGTTTCTCTTTCTCCCAGAAATCCAGGAGGTGGACTTAATCTTGATGGTCCTATGAGGCCTACTAAAGGCAGGAGACTTATTCCAGCTCTGATCTATGGCTCCTTTCTTAAGCTTGAGGAAGCCAGGCAGCTGCTACAGGCATCCTCACAAAAGCCAGAGGCCAGTGAGAATGAGGATTCGCATCCTCAGACCCCAGGTACTCAGAGGCTCTACCTGGAAGACTCTTCCCCTTTCACAAGGACTCCCTCCACAGAGCTGCAGTGCCATCTTCATTTCTGATTGGGTCCTGATGATTGCCAACCCCACCCCCTGAGTCATGACTTATCATTAAAAAAGCCTGAGGTTCTGGGTATCTGGGCAGAGATGCCTAGGTGTGAACCCTGGCTTCAGTGCTTGGACCATGATGTCACTTCATGGCCTGCCTAGGAGTGGAGGATATGAAGGATGCTGTCCACTTGGACCTAGGTTAAGGATGGCCCATAACACTGTCTCAAACCCACAAATGCAAAGGTGGAGTTTCTGTGAGTGGGAGACCTTACAGTCTGTAAACCCTGTGCCTGTGTAGCCGTTAGAAAGATCAGAGGGACATACAGGGAGTGCCAACCATAGTGACCTCAGGTCACAGCAAAGAAGGGCAGGATTCTCCACCTCATAGCCAAGGATGCATATGAAGGTATCTTTAAAAAGGAAGGAAAGAAAGAAAAAACAGTGGATCTGGAATGTGGCTTGCTTGGTACCATGCTCACCTAACCTGTAAATCCGGGAGCTGCAGGGTGTGGGGTACCCTTTGTGGCTGGGCCGTAATAGAAGTACTTTAGGATGAGGGGCCAAAGGGCAAGGAGCTACAGAGAAATTCTGTCAACAAGGCGAAGTTCCCAGTAGAGCAGTGCTGTGGTCCTAAGACAGGAGAAAGGCAGAGAGCTGTCTGTGGGGAGCAAGGGAACTGAGGCCTTGGTCCTGTGCAGGATGGAGAAGGGATGGTGCTGGGGGCATGCAGGGCTAGGACACAGCCTCCTGGGGGAGGGAAGCCTGGGGGCCATGAAAGCATTAAGCCAAGCCGTACCCGGTTTTACATTTCTAGAACAGTACCAGGGCTGGACAGAGTGGGAGGGACGGGAGTAATAAGAGCTCAGGAGCCAGATTAGAGAGAAGATATTGGGAATCAGGATTGATTGAGGCAGGTGGAGGGACAGATGTGTGTGAGGAGGGGCACTGGGCCTGGAGCTGGGACTAGTGAAATGAGATTGGCAGTTGCAAAGGGGGTGAGGTCAGGGATGGATAGACACATGACAGTTGGGATAAGAACTCCCCTGCTTAGGATAAGGCTGTGTAGTCACCAGCAAGACTTGAGGAGCCTTGGTATCGTAAGTCCATCCTCTCCAAATTAATGCATTTCACATTGTTCTACTTCAAAATTCAATTTTGCTTGCTCTGGATTTGCACAAAATAGTGTTAAAGTGCAAAGCGGTGTTAACGCAGAGACATGGCCTACGGTGCAATGAGCTCCGTGGAGGATGTCCCACCCACCTGGAAGGTAGAATGACAGCCCATGGAGTCAGGGCGGTGGGGTGCTGGAGCAGAGACCACTATAGTGACCCCACATGCACCTGGGTTCAGAAGAAAACCACTCATGGTATTGCTCACAGTTAACTCTGCTGCCCCAAGAGCAAAACAAGACAATGATAAAGAAGAAAACAATGATGATCCCTCCTATCCCTGCTCCTGTCCCCACCTTCCTGACAAACATGTCCTGGGTATGGGGGCTTGGCTGTGTGTTTTCTCAGCATCGGAGCCCTGAAATCCCAGGGGAGGCAGCTGCAGATGTCTTGGGGGACAGGCAAGAAAAGATGATTTTGGTATTCCCAGGAATCCCTGAGGCTGTAGTGCAGGCACCTGGCCACAGCATGGTTGAGGGACAGTGGGCATCTCAGCCCTGTGTGGCATGTGCTCCATCCCTCTTCTGCTGCATGGTCACTCTTGACTTTAGCCCACCGGGGCTCTCATTCTCCCTGCTGACCTCTAGAATTCTAACTCCAGCTTCTAGTGAGATATATCCTAGGGTCAGAGGGTGGCCCCCATGTTTTCACACACCCCAAGTGTCAGATCAAAAGAAATCCTTGGAGCTGGTGAGATAGCTCAGTGGAGAAAGGTGCTTGCTGTAAAGCAATAAAACATTTTTTTAGAGGCAGCTCTGATTCTGCAGCTATGAGCTCAAAGACTCTTCCTGACCCTTCATTTCTTTCTGGGACAAGTTTAGGGTCCTTCCGTGCTCCTGGGACTTTACCTGGAAATGAGGTAATGCCAACATATCAGCTTTCTGATCTAAGCGTAGTCCTATATTAGCTGTTCCCAGCTCCTCAAAGGACCTGAGTGGCCTTATCTTGCAGGGTACCTTGACAGTTCTAGAAGGTCCCGTCTAAAATTGTTGGCTATCGAATGTGTATACATATTTAATTTGTAGAAGCCCCCATTGGTCAGCAAGAGGTGAACCCCCATACCTTCTCTACCCTGCCATGAGTTAGTTCTAATGCCTGGCACATCCATATTTTTTATTATTTTCACAATCCAATGGGCTAAGTGATGCCTGGTTGCTTTAATTTGTATTTTCCCCAATAAACCATGTTCCCTTTTCCCATTTGCTAGCTTCTGGGGTTTTATCCTTCTGTCTATTACAGCCCTTTGTCTCCTTCCCTAAGAGCACTGTGATCTTTTTACTTGCGACTTGGCAGAGCTGCGTCTGCAGGGACATACTGGATGGTAGACACCAGTCTTTTCTATTTCAGGCATTGGAAGGGTCTTGTTCCAGCCTGCCCCATTGTCAGACCTTTGCTGAGCAGAAATCCTTCACTTTGGTGGAAGCAACTCATCTCTGTTCCCCTGTGAGTTTTACTGTGGGGTAAAGCAATTCTTCCAGCTCTGGGTCACATTCCCCCGCACCATCTTCTACATAGTGACCACAGGCAGGCACTGTGGTCAGGATCTGTGCCGTAAACTTCCTCCAGGGACTTTTGCTTCAGCGGACATCCCGGAGACACACAGGGAGCAGTGTTCTTTTCAGTCACCAAGGGCAAACCTCACTCACTGTGATACTCAGTTCTCCAAGGGGAAATGTCCTCACACACCATTTTTTTTCTCAAGGTGGTTGTATTGCTGCATCACTTTAATTTCCAGCAGTAATATGTGAAAGTTCAGAAGTTTGTATTATTTTTAAATTTTTTTTGTTTTTCAGATAGAATAATTATTTATTCTTTGATGAGTTCATACACGTAAACAATGTATCTCCATCATATCCACCCCCAAATCTTCCACCCACCCCTTCAGCGCCCCTAACACATCCTCCTCCCCTTCATGTCCTTTTGCCCCACCCCCTTCTTTAAGTAGCCCACTTATTACTGCTGCTGGCATGTTGGCTGATTTTCCTGGTTTGATCTTATGGTCTTATGAAGCTACCATAACTGCCAAAAGATCAGTGTGATGGCATGTTGTGTCCTGAGGACAGCACTTCACAGCTCTCCTCCCATCCTCCAGCTCTCACATTCTCTCTACCCCCTCTTTCACAATGTCCCTGTGATGTCATTGAGGGGGAAGGTTGATAAAGATATCCCATATATATCTGAACACTCAATAGTCACTTACCCTCTGCATTTGGCCAGTTAGGAGCCTCTATTTCCACTCTGGTTTTATTTATTATTGATTGATTGATTGATTGATTGATTTATCTATCTATCTATCTGTTTATTTATTTACACATACATGTGTGTGTGCCTGCTGGTTGGCATGTGCACCACATGCATGCAGTTGCTCACAAAGAACAGAAGAGGCATCAGATCTCCTGCAGATGGAATTACAGACAGTTGTAAGCTGCCCAACATCGGTGCTGGGAACTGACCCTGCATCCTCTTCTAGAGCTAAAGTGCTCTTAACCATGGAACAGTTTCTCCAGCCCTGGGTCTCTCTTTCTTAAACTAAAGGCTATTTGATGAGAGAGTCTTTCTAATTGATCACATTATGATGAGTAGTGTTGGCTCAATAGAACAAGGTGAGACTTCCTATGTGGCCTAGAAATGGTCCCAAATCTTCCTCAGAATTTCAAGGTGTTAAAAAAAATGTTATATATATTTATATATGTACATTATTTATATATACATATTATATATATATATATTTATACATGCAGGTAGAGCTCTAGATATTTCAAGTAGCTCAGATTTGTTGATTGAATTAGTAAGCTGTTTTAGGCTAATCCTGCAATAACCAGGGAGCCAGCTGAGTTTTCCAGGGAAACAAAACTGAGAGAGAGAGAGAAGCAGAGAGATAACAATAATTTAGTTCACAGTGTACAATACGTATGACAGTATCTACCATCAGAGTACAATAGGCCTTTCATCTGGGCCTGGGTACTTACACACACCCTAGGAGGTTCACATAGTGACAAAAATCACGCGCCATGTTTCTTAGAATACACCCATCACTAAGCAATGCCACTGGATATGCTGAAGAGAATTAGCTCACAGTTATGAAGGGCAGCACAATCTTTGACCTGCAGAGTGTGTCTGTGAGTAGCGGCTCAAGATCCAGAAAGAGGTCAAGATTGGTAGACCCAGAGGAGATGTCTCAGTTAAGTCCAATGGCAGGGAAAAGCCAGTGTCGCAGTTTAAAGACAGCCAGACCAGAAATATTCTCGCTTCCTTGGGGTCTTCAATTGATGTGCTGAAACCCACATATAGAGTGGAGGGTAAACACTTTTCTCTGTTCATAAAGGTAAATTTCATCTGAAAACACCCTCATAGAAACACCCAGAATTAGGATTAGCCAAGTATCTGTATGCCCTGCACCAAGTCAGGTTGACACACAATCCCAGAGTCTAGGGCTCAAGTGGAAAACCAGTTGATGGAAGATCACCGCCTACCATATTGGGAGAAGGAAGGGAGACTGAGAGAACAGCAGCTCTGTGGTTTGGCAATGGGTTGTTCAACACCTTAATAAAAGTAAACATTGGCCTGAGAGCCTGGTATACAACTCATGAAACCCTGGGAATCTATGTCAGCATTGTTCTCTTCTATGTTAATGAGATGTTGATGAAGGAAGTCCCACTTAGATTCAGGGTTGGGGGCTGGTCCCCAGGAAGACTGAGGTATGGACAGAATGGGTTAGTACTATGGCTCCAGCCCTGACCTTGGGAAGGGGAGAACCAGGAATGCTAATCCCTTATACCTAGTCAATGAAGTTGCCTCACTCCCTGAACAACAGGGCTTGGAGAATGTGACCGTTGAGTCTTCAATGTCCCCCAGAGGCCATGTGCTGAAGGCTTGGTTGCCTGCTTGCCTTGCTATTGTGAAGGGAACGCAGCCTTTAGGAGGATGTTAGGTCGCCAGAAGTGTGGTCTTGAAGGGAGCAGTGGGGCCCAGGGTCCTTCGGTAATACCAGATTTCACCCTGCCATGGAGGACCAGCTTTGCTAGGCTGGGTACACCCTGCCTTAGTGCTTAATCCACTGGCTCAAAGTGACAGGTCCAAGAGACCATGGACTGAAGCCTCTGAAACCTTAAACCAAAGAAAATGTTCCTCTTCATGGTTGTCCCAGGCATTTTGTCACAGTGATGGGAAGCTGAATGACACAGAGATGTTCCATGTAGAAGACCAGAAGTGCTGATAAGGTGGCGTGCCTAGAAGTTCTGCAATCCTTCTCCATGCCCTGCCACTTCCATGTCTTGGCTTTTCCTGAGTTCTTTGAATCATATTACTAAGCCATTGAAACTGAGGAGGAACATTGGGGGAACCCCAAGTTTGTAGGAAGCCAGCAGAAGTGGGGGTGTTCCTGGCTCCCATCAGCTGCCATGTGAAGGTAGGGCAGGCTTTGGAGTTGGAGTCTTTAGAGCTGTGGAGTCTGATGCCAACTCTGGTGGTTAGTGTGAGGCCTAAAGTGAATTGTTGGCACTCGGTTGGAGCTAAAGAATCAGAGTCTCTATCAGAAAGAACAAATCTTCAAGGACTTCTAAAGTCCTCTGCTTTCTCTCTGAAGTGAAGCCACAGAACAAGAGAAAATGTGCACATAATACAGAGAAGGAAATCTATAAAATTAAAAGAGGCAACACCCAAATTTAGGGACTGGCTCAGTGGGTGAAGACACCTACTGTCTGATGACCTGAGTTTGATCCCTGGACCCTGTATGACAGAAGAAGAGAACCAACTCTCACAAGTTGTCCCCTGACCCCCACAGCATGGCACCTGCTCCCTCCCAACACTGAATAAATACATGTTAAATAATTAAAGATAACAAAAGTCAAAGCAAACATCCAAGCCACAGAAAGAAAGAGGTGCACAAAGGGTCCATAGCTTTCATAGCTAAAGGAGAATAAGCTGCTGGCTTTTTAAGATGGAGTTGTCACAACTTGGTAGGAAAAAGACAAACCTGATGAGCAAAGATGATGTGTAAAGGCCAAGCGTGTGAGTACATGATGGTCTTCATGAAGAGTCAGGGGAGGTGGCTGGGGAGATGGCTCCCTAGGCATAGCTCTTACCACACAAGACTTTAAGGATGTAAGTCTCAGGATCCAGAACCAATGTTAAACTGGGTGTGGGAGTGAGCATCTATAATCCCATGGCACCTGTAGGAATGTAGGAGTCAGAAACAGGAGAGTCACTGGGAGCTCTCAGGCCAGCTAGCCTGCACTACACAGAGGCAAACAACAGGGACTCTGTGTCCAGCAAGGTGCAAGCCCATGCTCTCACACAAACACGTCACACACTTACAAACACGTGTACACACAAAAATACAATGGCAAAAACTATAACAAAGCACCAGAAAATGTACTTTAAAATGAATGACAAAGGCTGGTAGCCAGGCGGTGGTGGCACACACCTTTAATCCCAGCACTTGGGAGGCAGAGGCAGGTGGATCTTTGTAAGTTTGAAGCCAACCTGGTCTACAAAGTAAGTCCAGGACAGCCAGGGCTACACAGAGAAACCTTGTCTCAAAAAACAAAAAACAAAAAAGAGGGGGTTGTTGATCTTCAATAGGACCTAAGTTCAGTTCCCAGCACCCATGTTAAATAGTTCACAACTAATTATAACCAAATCCCAGGGGATCTGACACCCTCTTCTGGCACTGTACTCATGTGCACAGACACATGTACCAATATGTAACATGACAAGCTTCAACTCCAGACCCATCATTTTTACCACACACCATAAGGAGCAACAATAAACACAACAGGGGGAACATGCAGCAACAGGAACATCTAACCCAGCCACCCAGGTGTTCACCAACAGGGAGCTGATTCTTCACTCATAAACCCAGGCACCTCACATAGCTGGGAACAGTAGTGAGCTTACCAACGAGGCTGGATCTCAGAAACATGTGGATGGAAAAACAGTTACAAACTGAGATGTGGAGTGTGATAACACAAACTTTAACATATGCGAAACAAGTGTACATACCACCGAGAGACACACAAGAGTGGTGAAGTGAAGATGTGAGGAACAGACAAGAGAGGAATTGGAATCCCCTCTACACGCTGGAGACGGTGCGGCAGGCTAGGTCTGTTCAGCTTGCCATGTTACCACGGTACGTGCTTATTATCTTGTTCTCAGTGCTTTTCAAGTGTTTTGAGATACTTCATAATGAAAAATAAAATAGGTAACCAAGTCAGGAAACCCAAATTCTAGGAGAAGAGCAACCAAAACAAAACAAAAATTAAAAAAAAAAAAAAAAAACCAAAACGTGCAGATATGGGGAAATTAGTACATTATGAAGCAGAAATCAGTTTGTGTTTTCAAATGTTTTTTTAATTAGTATTTATCAATAAAAACCTTTCCTTTTCTTTCTTTTTTCTGAGACTCATAAAGTTGGCTGCTGGCCAGTGCTTGAGAAGGAGATGAGGTGGGAGGGAACACGTGAATTCATACCACAGAGAAATGGGATTTAACTTCTAAAGAGATTTTTAAATTGTAAGACCGTGTCACACATAATTATTATCATTATTCTCTAAATGCTTAATGAAATGGGCAACTTTCTAGGAAAAATATAAATAATAAAACCAGCCTAGGCAAGAGGAAGAGCTAGCTCCTCGACCTTTCAAGAAACTGGAAGTGTCGCCAACCACACGTCTGCAGAGCATTCCTGGCATGAGAGGCTTCTGGGTGAATTCCACCAGACCAACTCATGTGTGAGACTGTGGCCAGTGCAGGGCACACCCAAAGTCAGCTGTGCCCAGTGCCATCAGCTTACCCTATGAGCAATGGCAGGACTCAGAGGGTGGCAGCCCAGACCTGACGGCACAGCTGGGGGGACTTGAAAGTTACACGTCTCGGCACTTTTTGTCACGGACTGCCAGCAGTTGCCATTTGTATATTTGTGACTTAAACCTGAGTTGTTTGTTTCATAAAACAGCACAAAGCTGAACTGAACTGTCATAGAAGTTAGTGAAATTAATAGACAGTTCAGATAAGCATATGGCGGCACATAGGGAGGAACTTGGTGTCCCTTTACTTGTTGATATGGACGGATCCAGTTATGGCCGGACGATATGTCCTGTTGAAAGGCTTTGCTAAGAAACCTCGCAAGCCACACAGATGATGTCATTTGCCATGAGAAGCAATAGGAATGCTGGGAGACCCTCCAGCTGATGATCGAGAGATGGGACATCATGGACCGCCTTGTTGAAGGGGCAAGACTAAGAAACCATGAAAGCCTGGCAGACACCCGGTAACCATGGCAATGAGAAAGGTGGGAGACCCTGGAGACCCTCCACTGAGAATCCTGAGATAGGACAATTTATAAGAGAGATCCACGTGGTCTCACTCTCTCTCTCTCTCTCTCTGCCCTCATCCACTGAGAAGCCATGCTGAAGAAGAGCACGTCAAGGTACGCCATTAATAGAATTTAGACTGCAATAGCCCAAGGCAAAGGCATGGTATAAACCTGCTGAGGGAGAGTCTTTTAAAGGCATCTGCCTTGAGACCCCAGAGCACCTGAAAAGTGAACGAAACAGACAGAGTTAGAGGCTGTTTGGATAAGCTTTCAGACTTGAGACTTCCAGGCCAAAGAGACTGTGGAGGTGAGTCTAGTTGATTTAAAAAGGCTGCCCTCAGTTGGTGGTTGGAACAGATTGACTTTGGAAATAAACTGGCCTTACAAACTGGTAAAATAAGGCCCAATGGACCTTAAGCTTAAAAGATACTACCTGATGGGACTGCCGTAAACCAAATCATCCTACACAGACCTACACTAAGAATACTAATATCCTTTTAAGAAAGTTAAAATAATGTTAGTTGGATGTTTTTAGGTAGATGTTAGAGTATTCTTAGATATTGGGGTGTTTTAGATAGATTATAGATGATTAATGTTTAGGTTATCGGATTTAGGTGTTTTATAGGTGATTGATAAGCATTAATAAATATAAGTGTGAAAAATATTCTGTTACACTGAACCCAGGCAATGGCACCAGGAGATCGCTACAGCTAATCTCTTCAAGCTTATGCAGGAGGAGCCATGTGACAGCCACACTGTGTAAAGCAAGAGTCCCGCCATCTTCCAGGTATAGCTGGGGCTTCTAAACTCATAGTGGTAAGGAACAGAGAAGAGACGAGAGTCGGAGCAGCATCAGCATCAACAGAAAACCTGCTAGGAAGTCACCAACCAACCCACTGTCTCAGACCTGCAGACACAGAAGCTGTGTGTGTGTGTGTGTGTGTGTGTGTGTGTGTGTGTGTATGTGTGTGTGTGTGTGTGTGTGTGCTTCAGCCCTCTGTTTTGTCACAAGCCCTCTGGGCTACTTGATGTTCTGAAAATACTTGAGGCTGAAGGATGTCTGTACTCTAGTGCTATATTTATTACTTTTTTAAAATATTTGTTTTGTGAGTCAGTCACACATGTCATGGTGTGCATGTGGAGACAAGAGGACAACTTGGGGGGGGGGGTCAGTTCTCTCCTTTCACTATGTAGGTCCTGGTGATCATACTCAATTTGTTAATCTTGTCAGTAAGCACCCTTACCCACTGACCTATGTTCTGGGTATTAGTTACTTTCTTCACCCTTTTGACAAAACACCTGACAGAAAATACCTACCTGAGAAAGGTTTTGCTTTTGTTCATGGCTTTCAGAAGGGTCAATCCACACAGTGAAGATGGACCAGGAAACCAGGCAGCTAAACTCATGGCAGTAAGGAGCAGAGAAGAGATGGGGACACGACATAGCCCTAATCTCATGCCTCAGAGACCTACTTCCTCCAGCCAGGCCCACCTTCTTCTAGTAGTATGACTACTGTGAACCCAACAAACAGAGCCCTGGCAATAGGTTGTCCTGGAAATGCCCTCACATACACACATCACAGGTGAGCAGATCACTCACAATGAGATCTTTACGTTTTGACCTGTCCTTCCCCACCCATCACAGATTCGGACTCTGTCTCCTACAGCTGGCTTTGTCACCTTCTGCTGAATATCTTATCATTCACCAAACAGAATTTTTGGGGCTTTTTATCTGCTGTTTCTTCAGTTCCTATTTTAAATAACAGGATCCTTATCAGATAATTTATCTTCTATTACCAAACTAATTGATCTTTGCTATCAAAAAGCAGAAAATGTGTATGCATATAATTGCAAAACGTAATCTCCCATTATTCTAGCACTCAGGGGTCACCATGTCACCACTGGGGCATGCATAGCCCAGACCTTTTTTTATGCATAGATACTCTTTCCACCACGTGCTCAGTCAACTTGTCTAAACTGCGCCAGTAACTTGTTTTTCTCATTTCATATTATATTGTGAGCAATTTTCCTTCTTAATCAATAAACTTTTATTACATTTTTCTCGAAAACTCTCACTGTATAATTTTCTGAACTGGTCTCCTATTGTTGGGATATTGCACATTGATTAAATGTGTTCCAATTGGAAGGTATGGGGAATGGTGCCTGGTCATTACTATATAAATAATTGGCTTCAAAACACATTAGTTAAAAGCTGCACGGATGCAAGGGAAACAGGCAAAACCAGAGTCATCGTAAAAGATGCATTTAAAAACACCCATTGCTTGAAAGAGTCCTAATCAAGAATTCCACAAGCAATAATGGAGATGTGAAGGTTATCTCAGTTTAACAATTAGAAAGTAGGCACAAGAGTGCCCTGCTCTGAGAGCATATCCCCTCCCTTTCTTAGCAGCTGGATGCTGGGGGAACCGGACAAGTCTACATCCTGGCAGAGCCCCCTTCTCCTTATGTGCAGGGGCCTTGATGGACCAGGTCGCATCCAAAGCTCCTGGCTATTTCAAACACTGGCCCTGCAGTCCAAATCCTCACTGAGGAAACTCAATCCAAACTCACCTGTTCTAACGAAACTCCCCCATACCTAGGATAGGGCAGGTGGGATCACTTACCTACCTGAACCAGTGACCCTGTCTTTCGGTCCCTCAGGTTCCTGTAAGGCCTGTCCCCTTCCCTAGGGCCTGGGCTCCCTCTGCTCCAGACCCTCTAATCCCATGGGGGAGTGGGGGGGATAAAACCATTGTAACATTTTGACTAAGTTTGAAGCAAGCTTGATTTTATTAGGGTGCACTCAAGAGCTGGCCAGCAACTTCCTCCTAAGTAGCATTAAAAAGAGCAGCCCCAAATCCATTCCTTGGGTCTCCTTTAAGGAGTAAAATCACAAGTAGCTGCAAAGCAGGTTTACAGAAGAAAGACAATGGGGCAATGAGGAATTACAGAAAAATCTCCAAAAATTTTTTAAATAAATAAATAAAATAAAATCCAAAAACAGAAACAAAAATTTCGCACAACAACAACAAACCCACCATGTACTTGTGACTAGGGAGGGTGATTAGGGAGAGTTGAGGTATTCTCAAAAATAAGTCAGGGTCATGGGTTAGGGCAGACCAGGCTTCAGGAAAACAGACTGAAAAGCAGCAACTCAGCTGTTACAGTAAATGGAAATATTTTTTAGCAAAACAGTATAACGACTCCAGCCTTCAAACTGGAGTCGGAAGTGTTCCTCGTTCTCCCGCAGGATTAACCAGCTCCTCCACCCTAACCTCAGACCTCAGATCCTTCTCCAGACTCCAAAGACTAGAGCAGTTTTCATTTTGTTCCATCTTTACTGGCCTCGCTTGGGTCTGTCTGGCGTAGTTTCTGGAAAAACAAATGGCTGGATCCACCTAGCCTTCCCCCACCCTCTCCAAGCCATTGGAAATCACACCCAATTGGCCAGGCCTGCCTAACACACCATTTTTGGCTCCACCCTCTAGCATAAGAGCACTAGTGTAGGGACTGCTGGAAGCTGTTGGCACCAGGCAAGTGGAACTACTGCTTCTGCTGGAGTGAGTGAGAAGGCTGCTGCATAGGAGCCACACGGGAACTCTGCCAGGGGACACCCAAGACTGTGGGTACCCAAGGAGGACCTTGGCTTCCTCATCCAGTACACTGCAGGATCAGGTGTGTATGTTCCTGGGCTTGTTCAAGCAAACCACAGTTCTGTTCTAGTGAGGGTGAGCCAGCGGTCCTCTCTGCTTTTAGCCTCCCACCCAGCATCAGTTGTTGTAATGGGCTCTTTCTGGCCCAGCCCTCATGGTCCCTCCCCATCCAGTTGCCCCTTCTTTATTCATTAAGTAAACCTACCTATTCCTTGCCTACCTCCCATCACGTGCCTTCTACTATCATCTCTTTGCTGGGGCCTCCCTGCATCAGGTAAGGATGTTTGGGTCTTTTGACTTTTTCCTTCCTGGCTTACTCTCCCAACATCTGGTTCTCTGGTTTGACCTGCCTCAGCCCTCAGTGTCCCCCCACCCTGGCCCCTGGCCCTCCCAGCTCACAGCAACCCCTCCGGTCCCCAAGCCCCTCCCCAACTCCGCCCCCTTGCCACCCAGTTCCCTGACTCTCAGCCCCTTGCTGCCCAGGCCCCAGAAGGACCTCCCATCCTGGCTCCCAACCTTTGGCCACCCAGGCCTCCCTCAACCCCAGGCTCCTGGCCCCCAGTAGTATCTTTATATGGCTCCCCTTCCACCCTGAATTTCCTCTTCGGCACCCTCTGGGCGAGGGCATAGCCAGGCCTTTCTTTCCTTTGGATCCTGTTACAGATGCTCCCCGTGTGAGTCACACACCTTCCCTGTCAGGGCTGTCAGCTCGGCCAACCTGATGGCAGAGAATGAGGGCCCATTCCTTTGCTTGGCTTTTACTGATACAAATTTGGTATCAACAGTAGAATAAATAGAATTAGTGATAAAAATGAGCCCCCTCCCATTCCCTCTTTTCCTTCCTTTAAGCTTTTATTTTATCTTATTTGTTTTTTGAGACCGGGTTTCTCTGTACAACAGTACTGGCTGTCCTGGAACTCACTTTGTAGACTAGATTGGCCTTGAACTCACAGATACCCACCTGTCTCTGCCTCTGGAGTGCTGGAATTAAACGGGTGTGCCATTATGCCCAACTTCCTTTAAACTATTTTTCTTGCTGTCTACTTCCATCTCCCCAAGTAACCCGGTTAACACAGACACCCTTCTCCACTGAAGGAGTCGACCATGACCCCAAACAGATGCCTAAATACCCCTGTTGTGGAACTCTCTGCACTGTGTATTTTCCTATGTACACTATGGAAGATCTTATCACAGTCTGCAGCAGCCTCACCTGGGGCTCGTTCTGTCCTTGTAACAATTTTCACCTTTTTCTTTTAAAGTACTTTATTGCTTTCCTCTGGCGAATTGAAACTGTCAGCAGAGCTGTTCTTGCTTTGGGAATCACAATTAACAAAAATACGAGCCACTGTGATCTGAAGACCATCAATCCGATCACTGAGCTGGTTTTCTAGCTGGAGGGCAGCATATGCAGTGTAGCTAGCTACCCTGGACCAAAGGATGACCAACAGTCCAGGTGGGGCTGGGGAGCACTATCATTCTAGAGATCTTCCAAGTGCTCAGGATCCCTGGCTAGAGGGCTATGTATAAGAGACAGGATGACACAGGATTTTCTAACTGCTTCACCCTTTAAAATAACCTACTAATCTAAGAGGAGATCCAAGAGGCCTGAATCTACTTTGAAGGGTGAGGTCATTGAGGCAACCACCTCTTAAAGGTCACACCTGGTCCCCCCACCTTTTAACGATTCACAAAGGGGATGAAATTTCAGCACAGATTTCATTGAGAACATCTAAACCCTAAATCCTAGCCCTCTAGAAGTCGGGTATTTCTCCAGCTTTGTCATTTGACTTCCAGGTGTGGACCTATATTGCTCTGAGTGCTCAACCCCTCCCCCATGCTATCTTATCTCAAGGGTGCCTATCCTTATCTTTGAGGTGTCAGATCAGGTTTAGTAAATGCTTCATATTTGGCCAAGGGGTTTTGTTTTCTCTTTTTCCTCTACTTTGCTGGGTACAGGCTTTCCTCAGGAGTCTATTGGAATGTGGTGTTGGTAAAGTTGGATGCTAAATAGCCAGATGGGTTACCTCTCAGCTAACGGAGTCCTTCTGCTCATCCCAGATAGAAAGTATGAGCAGGGAAAGACACTGAGATACAGGCAGTTCTCAAAGATTTCCAGGTCGGAAGCTCAGGGCTCCCACTCAGGCTGGAGGCTAACCACTCCCACCCCCACTCCTCATCCCTGCACCGCCCCCATCCCAGCCCTAGGATTTAAAATGATCAGCCAAGCACTGGGTGGCTGTCCATAACCCTCAGCTTCCAGAGGTGAAGAGCAGCAAGCAGGGCCTGCAAGTTTCATTGCTCCTGACTGCGCCTCAAGCTTGACACCTTCAGCTCCTCCAGCACCTAGTGTTCCAGGCCAGGCTGCTTGGGGAGCCTTGGAGCTTATGGCTTAATATCTTCCTGGGACTTTTCTAGAGATCTGGCCCAGTAGTTTCTGGCAATGCCAGAGGACAGGGTAGAGGGTTATTCAAAAGCAAGCTGACCAGCCTGCCTGTATAGTCAGAAATAAATGTTTCAACAAGGGTCTCTGCTTCAAATACAGCAGTGCTTCAAGCATTTTTGTACCAATCACAGTGCAGGCATGCAAATGAAGGATCATGTTTGGACCAGTCACAGGATTTCTGCTGGGAAATTGCAGACACGAAAGCATTCATATTGTATGTATTCCCACATTTCTGTGTGTGTGTCCCAGGAAAATGAGAAGGTGAGGCACGCAGAGGAACATCGGACACAGAAACCAAACAAATGAAAAACAAAGGGGAGCTGGGCGTGGTGGCGCATGCCTTTAATCCCAGCACTTGGGAGGCAGAGGCAGGCGGATCATTGTGAGTTGTGAGTCCAGCCTGGTCTACAAAGCGAGTCCAGGACAGCCAGAGCTGTTACACAGAGAAACCCTGTCTCAGGAAAAACAAAACAAACAAAAAAAAAAAAGGGGGGAAACACAGGGAAGCTGGATGACAGACAGGAAAGGGGGAGGGGTGAAAGGGGGTGGGGTAGCTGGTTGAGGAGGAAGATACACTGCATGGTCTAGACAGAACCAACTAGGGGAATAGAGTGCTTGAGTTTATTGAGAGAAATTTGGCAGCTTTCTTGGGTTAGAGAAAACTAGAGTGGCATGCCTGCTCAACTCTTATCTCCTTGTCCCTCAGTAGTGACCTCATCTCTCAGTGGCGTGCTAAGGAAGGTGACCTGCAAACCTGGGTAAGTTGAGTCTCTGCTCACAAAGGAGGTGAAGGACTCCTTCTCACACCCTGGAAAGAGCCCCTCTATGCCAGCCCCTCCTGTTCCTACTTCTGACTTGGGGGCTCCAGATCCTTCTGGAATATTCTGCTTCCCATCTTCATGTCACCTGATGTCTGTGGGGCTGGATGCCAGTCTTCCAGGCTGTTTGTTCCACCTATTGGAGTAAGTGCCCAGGGGTTTCAGAGGCTCAGAAAGAAGAGCTTTTAACTGATTTGAGATGTCTGGTTGACAGACCACATCTGGGCCAGGGTGTGGCTCCGTAGCAGAGTGTTTACCTAGCACGTATGAGGCCCCAGGTCCCATATTCAGCTCCAAAAAAAAAAAAAAAAGGACTGTCTCCTCCACATTCTCTCTTTCTGGTGTGAGCTGCCATGTGTTCTGTGGTGCCACCTTGTCCTTTAGCCCTTCCCCAGGTGGGCCTCATACCCCTCCTGGCTGTTCTCTGACTACCCTCACCTCCACAGCAGTACCTGCCAGCCAAGGAGATCAGAAGTTCAGCCTGTACGTTGAGATATAGCTGGGGGAGGAACAAAGCTCAGCCATGGAGAGAACCACCAGCCAGAAACATGCTATGAGAAGAAGTATGACCATCCAAGCATCCCAAGAAACCCACATGTCCATGGCTGCCTCATTCCATGCCATGGCTCCTAGGCCTGCTTATGATCTCTGGGGTGGTATGAGAGGAGGACTCCTAACTGACCTAGTCCTGAACCCCACCATCAGGATTTCCTATGCTGCCTACCCCTCTGTAAGTAACATGTCACAAGTGTATCCAACCCCCTGTACTTACATGTGGATACCCTGGGGCAAAAATATGAGGCGGCTTCTTCCTGTGTCCTCCATGTGGTCAAGGGAGGCCACCCACTTTTATCTCCAACATGAGAGCCAGTACCCAGATGCTATGAAATTCAATGCATTTCCTTGTTGCAGGAGACTCCCCTATTCCTCAGTCTTTCCCACTGGTGCCAGTGGCATTTCCAACCATTGTCCCCAAGTTGGGGGCCAGACTCTAACCAGCTCAGCAAGGCCTGTAGTGAGGGACCCAAAATGCCTGCCATCACAGCCCTCAAATGTTTATCTCTTTCCTTCACCCCAAACCCTGATTCCCAACCCACCACCCCCAAGTGCCTCTGCAGAGTCTGCCACTTCCTCTTCAAGAACTGGTGGGATGTTCAGAACCCAACACACCCCATACTGTGCCCCTTGAGCCGGCAGCCAGCCTCTATTGCTGGAAGGATCTCAGCTGTGATTCCCCCCACCCCCATCCTCACACACCCTCCCAACACTGGAAGGACCTCACCATTTCTCTTTGCTGTGCTTTTTTTTCTTCAGAACTCATTCTTGGTGCTCTTTCTCCCCAGCTTTCATCCTGGCCCATCACTCTCATGTCATCTACCTGGGCAGATAAATGTTGTGTGTGTAAATTTTTATTATTTATTAATTACACAACTAATAGACTGAGAAACCTGTAGGCCAAGATCCATCACCCACACTGAGCCCTCTCTATTCTGTTGAAATGATTCCCAGTGCTCAGTACTGGGTATCCTCTGGTATTACCCAGTCCCCTTACTTACATGTGATACCCTGGGGCAGTTATCTGAGGCAGCTTCTTCCTGTGCCCTCCATGTGGTCACTGGGGAGGTCACCCACTTTTATCACCAAGTCAAGATTCAGGACCCAGATGTCGTGGAACTCAATGTATTGTTTCAGGGGATTTCCATGTCCCAGTTCCTCAGTCTTTCCCAGCCTCTACCCTGTCCCCTTCCTTCACAGAAAGTCCTCTGCTCCCTGGGGGCCTTGTGTGGCAGCTGTGTCCTCCAGGTAGTGTCCCTGGAGCATCCTGGGACCACAGAACACAAGGCATTCTCTGAAACCTCTTCAAAAGCCCCACTGGGATAGACTTAAAGGAGGAGACAGAAGTCTCCCTGTTCTCTGTACAGGTTCACTGCACACACACCACACCGTCCCCTCTCACCTGCCATCTGTGCTCACAGAGCTGGTGACACTTTGACTCATGTGTTCCTTAATAGTAAATAAATGACATTTTATCAATCATGTTTTTCTTATTTTTCACAAGTTAATGTATTTTAAGACCCTAGCCTAACCTGCAAGTGTGAATAGTACATTTATATTTTTAAGTTTATTGGCATGGATGTTTTCATGTACTTCCTGTTGGTTTTTATTGTCTATTGTATTCTACTTTCTTTCCTAATGTTGAATATATTAAAGGAGGAAAAGGAAGACTCACCATAGGTGTGGTTTGGATCTTAAGTCATTATTCAGAGGTCCCAGTGTTGAAGGCCTGGGAAGTGATGGAGCCTTTATAAGGCAGGAAGGTCTGCAGGTCACCGGGAATGTGCCCTTGCAGAAGATGGTGAGGCCCCAGCCCATTCCTCCCTTTTCTGGCCATGAGGTGAGCAGTTTCACCCCACCACACTCCCTTCAGCATGTGCCATACAGCAAAAGGGCCAAGCAGTCATGGCTCTGAACCCTCTAAAACTGTGAGCAAGTAACCTATTTTCTATATAAATCGATGACTGTAGGCATTTGTTATAGTAACAGGATGCTGACAGATACACCGTGGAGCTGTGTTGCAGCAGGTTATGTTTTGACATCACTGGTTCTCTTGTGACCCATATCATCTGTAGCCTCAGCTTTGGGTTCTATCTTCAAGGATAATTTCTGTCAATTCATTTGCCTCGAGTCCCTCTTAACTATTAAATATACCAATTTAAATATATGCCATCATCATGTGTGTCCATTTTATTATCTTTGTAAATCTTTCTTTTAGATCTTATGTGTATGAGTGTTTTGCCTGCATTTATGTGTATGTACTGCTATGAGTGTGCCACAGAGGTTAGAAGGGTGTATAAGATCCCCTGGAGCTGGAATCGTGGATGATTGTGACCTGCCTGGTGTGGGTGCTGAGAACTGATCTCAGGTCTTCTGCAAGAGATGTGCACACTCTGAACTGCTGGGCTGTCTCTTCAGCCCCATATTTTTGTATCATTTTAAACAATCACTATTAAGGGGAGTGTGTGTGGCAGAACCTAACTGCCTTAAGACTCAACAAACCAAAATTGTATGTGTAGTTTAAAATGTTTCGTATGGGGCTGGAGATGTAAAGTTCAGTGGGAAAAGCTCCTGACTGTTTGACTTGAGGTTCCGGGTTCCATTTCCAGGGGCACCAAGTCTCTTGAGTGTTTCTCTCTCTGGGTTGCAGTCACCTCCCCATGGTTATGACAGAACATTCGTGTGGAAGCTTACCACTTCCCATTTGGGATACTAACTGCATGTCCATGATCCCAAAACAACAGTTCACTGAGCAGCAAAGCTCATTCTAGGATTGTAAGAGAGAGATCATTAAAAATACATGTGGAAGGGTAGAAAATCCCCAAGCTTCTTGGTATAGTTCTGGAATCTGAAATAATCGATTGTTAGAAGGTTGAGTGAACGTGAAAAAGCCTGCTGGAGTCTCTGTGACCAGCAGCCTGTGGTGAGGTGTCTTTACCAGCTCCTAGAGGGGGTTGAGGGCAAGGAGCTTCAGGCCTCAGACATGCTCAGTTGACGGGTGGGAATTCAGCAAAATCTTGGGAGGGAGCCCTGCACCTGATGTGGGGCACCCCCAAGGCCTAGCTTGCCTGCTGAGGAGGTCTTGACTTGGGAATCGGTTCCCTTCTCAGGCACGAAGGTCACTCCTCCAGCACTCCACAGGGCTCTAGTTAGGCTGCATGTTCGTGAGAGTGGCAATCTTTAAAATGGCTGTGTCTGCATAGCCCAGACCTTCAGATGGACTTCATGTTCTTGGATCAGAGCAGCAGGATGTTTGCAAAGTCCCTTCTCCTGCCACGCTGATTGCAAAGGTTTGAACAAACCTGCAATGGCAGTCATACAGGACTATCCCCAGAAGCCATGGAGGGTATGGGGGTGGTGCATGGCTTTCAGGTACCCTAAAGACCAACTCTAAGCAAGTTGGATGACCCCTTGGTTTCACTGAAACCCATTACAGGGTGAATTCGAAGGCCCAGCAAATCCCAGAGCTACCTGCCACCAAGTTGGAACCTGCAGAAGCTCTGCCTCGCTGGGAGGACAAGGACCATAAAGAACTTAACTGTCCCAGAACTGTGGGTGGCCTCCTCTCCT
Source organism: Lophiomys imhausi (assembly GCA_907164525.1). Lineage (NCBI taxonomy): Eukaryota > Metazoa > Chordata > Mammalia > Rodentia > Muridae > Lophiomys > Lophiomys imhausi. Next base: position 919,518 of record CAJQZJ010034271.1, on the reverse strand, counting down.
CTCTCTGTTATTATCTTTTCTTTTCAGATTTATTGAGTTCTAACTGCACTTTTCCTTTTTAAACAGAATCTATTCATAGCCCAGACTGGCCTTGAACTCATAATCCTCCTACCTCAGCCTCCTGAGTGCTGGGATGACAAGTGTGAGCCGACATACTTGCCCATTTCCACATTGTTGTTTGAAGAATTTCACTCATAAGAATGACTAGGAAGAATGGATACCCTTATATTTTCTACCTAAATACAAAGGTGATTAATTCCCCCCCTTCCATCTCATTGTTTTATTCAGAAGCAAGCAGTTACAAATGATAATACAACAAAAGTTGACATATCCATCTGTCTATCAGTGTACCTTCTGTCTATCAGGCTGTTAGATTATTTCAACATATGTCTCCAGGTTCTTGCACCCCCAAGAAAGGGGAGTTATCCTATGTTGCCTTCTACCATAATTTCACAGATCAATATTCATACTACAATGGACTAGTGCTCAAAATGCACTCAAATATTCCCAGCAGAATATATATTTTATAGCTTTGTAAAATCCAGGTAGAGCTTGTGGCTAGTCACCTGTCTTGTTTTGTAGTGTGACCAGGTTTTTATCCCTTTCTTCCTCAGGCTGGTTTGGACTGTGTATGTGTGTGTGTATTTATGACACAGTTTCTTCAGATAAAAGTACTACCTACACACTCCCTATGACTTTCTTCTCTCTCTCTCCCTCCCTCCCTCCCTCTCTCTCAGTACATCCTGGTATGTTAGTGTGCTCACTTATTCACAGGCACACACACACATACACACACACACACATACACACACACACATACACACATACACACACACACACACACACACACACACACACACACACACACACACATGCACACACACGCGCGCGCGCACACGCGCGGAGGCCAAGGCTGACATCAATGTCTTAGTCTATCACTCTTTATCTTATTTTTTTCCTGCCTGGCTCTGTACCTGGGTACCAGGACTCAGGTTAGGCACAGCAAGCGCTTTGCCAATGTGCCCGTGTCCTTGGCCTCCTTTTCACTTTTCAAATGACATCGGGTGGTCAACAGCTCTGAATTTTATGAAGATCTAAATTATTAAAGCTTTCTCTTTGGTGCTTTGGAAGATGCATTTAATTGCTTTGTCTCCCTCAAGGTTGTGGGCATGTTCTCATATTTTTTCTTGAAGCTTTATTCTGTTACAGCATTTTATGTTTACATCTGCAGGCCATCTGACATTAATTTTGACAGGTGACAACTCCTCACTTTGGGTGTAATATGTGGTACTTTAGAAACTGTTTTTGCAAATTTTAAAATTCTTTGGTTGTAGAGTATAATAGTCTATGTCATGTAGGTCAAGTTAGATAATCATTTTGTTGAAAACTTCCAGATTACTGGCTTTATTGTTGACTGAAGTTGTTAAGAATTAAAATCTCAAACTTGAATGTAAATTATTCTATTTCTCCTCTTAGTTACATTGATTTTTTTGCTTTACATTCCTAAACTTGTATTATTTGATCTATACATGTTTAGGATAGTAATATCTTTACAACAGTGGGTCCTTTCTATCCTTACAAAACATCTCACTTAACATCTTTCAAGGCTTGGGGCATAAAATCTGTCTCTCTGATGCTGAGTCCTGCTCTGATTTCAGTCAGTTTGAGTCTTTGTGTTCAGCTGTGCCTCACATACACCAGGTGGTGGTTATGGTTTTTAAATCCAACCTGATTGGTCTTTGTCTTTTAGTTCGATTTTTTTCCATTTATATTTAATGTGATCACTATTGTCACTGATCTGCATCCACCATCTCTCTACTTTATTCTCTCTACTTCCTCTACTCTTTGTTATTTAGTGCCTTTTTTCCTGGCACCTTTCACACATAATATTTAGAGTAGATCAGTCATGTTCAGAGTGGTGTGGCTAGAAGCCCTTTCATAAGTTAATGAACATACTTTTTTTTCAGTTTGAATTTTTATTGTTTTTTCCCATTAATTAATTTAATCACTTTACAGCTCAATTGAAGACCCTTCCCTCCTCTTCTCCCAGTCCCACCCTCACATCCCCCTTGCCCTATTCCCCCTCCACTTCTCCGCAAAAAAGGGGAGGCCCCCTTCTTGGGTACCAACCCACCCTGACACATCAAGTCACAGCAGGACTAAGCACTTCCTCTCTCACTGAGGCCAGACAAGGCAGCCCAGCTATGAGAAAGGGATCCAAAGGCAGGCAATAGAGTCAACAGCCCCCACTCTAATTGTTAGGGAACCCACATGCAGAATAAGCTGCATATCTGCTACATATATGAAGGGGGCCTACATCCAGCCCATGCATGCTCTTTGGTTGGTGGTTCAGTCTCTGTGAGCACCCATGGACTTAGGTTAGTTTCCTCTGTAGTTCTTCCTGGGGTGTCCTTGACCCCTCCAGCTCTCTCAATCCTTCCTCCCAGTCTTCCAAAAGACTCCCCAAACTTGGCCTAATGTTTGAGCGTCTGTTTCCATCAGCTGCTGGATGAAGCCTCTCAGAAGACAGTTATGCTGGGTTCCTGTCTGCAAGCATAGCAGAGTATCATTAATAGTGTCAGGAATTAGCTCTGTCCCGTGGGGTGTGCCTCAAATTGGGCCAGTCATTGGTTGGCCATTCCCTCAATCTCTGCTCCATTTTTATCCCTTCACTTCTTATAGGCAGGACAAATTTTGAATTGAATATTTTGTGGGTGGGTTGATGTCCCCCTCCTTCCTCTGGAAATCCCACCTGGCTACAGGAGGTGGTAACTTCAGGGTACATAGACCCTGTTGCTAGGAGTCTCGTCAGTCACCTCCATAGACTCCTGGGACCCTCCCCCATCCCAGAAATGTTCCCCACTGATTTCTGTTCTCTCTGTCAATAACCTCCCCCCATACCTGATCCCTACCCTTATTTCCCCCTTCCTTCTCCCATCCAGTTCCCTCCCTCCATATGCTGCAGATGTCTTTTATTTTCCCTTCTGAGTGAGATTCAAGCATCCTCCCTTGGGTCCTCCTTGTTACTTGGCATCTTTGGGTCTGTGGATTATAGCCTGGTTATCCTGCACTTTATGGATAATATCCACTTATAAGTGAGTACATACCATGCATGTCTTTTTGGATCTGGGTTACCTCACTCAGGATAATATTTTCTAGTTCCATCCATTTGCCTGCAAATGACAACAACATACTTTTTTTATTGCGTGGTTCTCCTCCATTACTGTTTAATTATACAGTCTCTCTCTTTTTTTTAAATTATTCAGTCTCTTATTCATTTAGTAGTTACTTTATAAATTACAATATGTGCCTTCCATCCCCTACTCTACTTTGCAATGGTATATTTTATTGTTTTCTAGCCAGGTTGTGGCTTACAACAGTTCTAGCTCCCATCTTCCCCCTGCCTTCCACCCTATTGTTAGAATGTTACTCCACTTCACGCTGGAACTGTGATGTCATTGCAGATGGTCTTTATTTCCACACATGAACCCAGTTGTTTCTGTTTCCAGCCCTATCCTCTCCTTCCTGGATCTTCACACCTCCACCTGGATTTATTTTCCTTTGGCCTGGAGACCTTCCACAGTGTATCTATGGTGTGTGAGAAATTCCTTCCATTTGTATCTGCCTGGGAGCGTTTCTGCCCTGCTTCTTTGTATTACAATATCTGTACATATTTAAGAGGACATTAAAAAGTCAAAAAAAAAAAAAAAGAAAAGAAAGAAAGAAAAGCAAATGCTGGCTGGGGATACAGAGAAGGGAAACACTTCACACCATTGGTAGGAGTGTTATTAGTGCAGCCACAACGGAAAACACTATGAAGAGGCCATTAAAAACTAAAAATAGCAAGGATGTATGATCTAGCAGGCTCTCTGCTGTGTGCACATCCACAGGAACAAAATCCTGTCATCAGAGAGACACCTGCACCCCCAACGTCTATTGAAGTACCAGTCTCAACAGCCAACATAGACTCAACAGTGAGGCTGCATAAGGAAAACATGATGTGTGCACAGAGAAGAATATGTGTATGAAAATGCATATTTTCTCTTCTGAAAATGAATTCCTGAGCTAGGAAAGATGCAAACACTGGAGATCCCTGCACCTGGTAGGATCATGAGCATGAGCCCAGCCTGGGATACACAGTGAGACCTTTCACAAAAGAGGAAATAGAAAAAGAACACACTTGGGGGTGGGGTTATCATTTGCAGCGAGCTGGGTGAAATTGGAGGCTGCACCACCTGTGACTCATTTACCTGTATGCCTTCTTTGCTTGACTCTTTTTGCTGCTTTGGTAGGTTTTCCTTTATGTCTCATTCTGTGTTACATGGAGGGATTCTATCTCAGAATGAAGAAGCTACCTTCAAGAATGAAGCTGTAGCTCAGCCATTTGGTGGAGACACCCAGTACCCCAGAACACCACTGTGATTATTTTAAATTATGTGCTGTAACTTGTTCCTGTTACTTGAGGACAAGGTACATATAAACCAATTCTTTGTAATTTATTGCTTTATTAGTCCAGTAAACTTTGTAAATTTATTCTGAAGTATGTATATTTATTGAAGGGGTTTATATGCACTCATTTGACCAAATGGATCATCTGAATGGATAAAGCATGGATCAAATCTTTCAGATGCTTGCCTGTAATTGTTAATTGCTTGATCTCTGTGTTAGTTAAAGACTTGTGCAGAGTATAGGCTTATTAAGGTCTGTGTTACTCCTTATGCTTTTGAGAGCTTTGCAAATTGTGAATGTATTAAAATCTATTTAATGGAACTGGAGAGAAGGCTTAGCAGTTAAGAGCACTTGTTGCTCTCGTAGAGGGCCTAGGTTCAATTCCCAGCACCTATGTGGTAGCTCACAAGCATCTGTAATCCCATTGCAGGGGATCTGATGCCCTCTGCTGGCCTCTGCAGGCACTGTATGCACATGGTGGCCAAACATAATACAGGCAAAACAACCATACACATAAAATAAACTAATTTTTAAAATAACAACAAAACTCATCAGTCCTTTCCTGAACCTCCCCAAAATCATTTTACAGTCTGTAGTGTGGTGAGCTACATTGACTCATACTGGCCATGCTGAGGTGAACTAAACAAAGGTTTTTATCTTGCAATGTATCATCATATGTGTTATCATACCATTTATAATATCTTACTTAATGGAAAAAGAATCTATTTGTGTTTTCTTGTATTAATCTTACCAGTTTTGAATTCAAGGTAACATGGCCTCAAGAAATAACTTTTTAAAAAATGGAAATAAATTTTACTTCTTTTGGGAAAAAAAAAGTCTCTGGAGAGTATTTATGAAAAAGTTTTGTAAGGCAGTTTATAAAGCAGCCCATGCTGGGATGTTTGAGGAATAATAAGAAGCTGTAAGTATTAGTCTTTGTCAAGTTGACACAACCCAGGGTCACTCAGGAAAACAAAACAATTGAGCAATTGCCTCCATTAGATTGGCTCATAGGAAGTCTATGGAACATTTCTTGACCAATTATTGATGTGGGAGGGGCCAGCATAGTGTGGGTGGTGCCACCCCTGGGCAGATGGTTGGGCAGGCTGGGCAAGCCATGAGGAGCAAGCCACCAAGCAGCACCCCTCCACGGCCTCTGCATCAGTTCATGTCTCCGGGCTCCTCCTTAGTTTCCTATATATAAAGTGTAAGGTTAAATAAATCTTTTCCTCCCCAAGTTGCTTTTGGTCAGTGTTTTAGTACAGCAACAGAAAAGCAAACAAAAACAGAAGCCATCCTTTTGCTTTTACATTTACTTACAAGCTAGTAGTTTCTAGATTTCTTTTTTAGTAAGTATATACGCATGACTTTATTAATTTTTGGATTTATTTTTATTTTATGTGTATGAGTGTTTGCCTGCACATATGTATGTCCACAGCATGTGTGCAATACCCACTGTGGCTGGAAGAGGGCATTAGATCCCATGGAACTAGAGTTTTAGACAGCTGTGAGCCATCATGTGGGTGCTGGGAATCAAAGCCAAGCCCTCTGGAAGAGTAACCAGTGATCTTAAATGCTGAACCATCGCTCCGGCCTAGTGGATTTCTTTTATAGTTTTTGTTCACATTTTATTAATGTCAAATTGTGGTGGTTTGAATATGAATGGTCCCTATAGGCTCATTTATTTAGATACTTGGTCACCAGTTGGTTAGACTGCTAGGAAGGATTAGGAGGTGTGCCTTGGTGGGAAGGTGTGTAACTAGGGTCTGGCTTTGAGTTTTCAGAAGCTCATGCCAGACCCAGTCACTCTCTGCCTGAAACTCGTAAATTAGTTGTGAAGGGGGCTCACCTTCTGTTCCAGTGTCATACCTGCCTGCCTGCCTTCCTGCCACCAACTCCTCGAATGGTGATTGTCTTAGTTCGGGTTTCTATTGCTATGAAGAAACATCCTGACCACAGCAACTCTTATAAAGGAAAACATTTAATTGGGGCTGTGTAACAGTAAATTTTTATTTATCACACATATATTTATTAATATTAACAATTACCCAACAATTGTCTATAAAATTCCTAAATCCCAAACCCAAACCCTAACTCGGAAACCTAGCACCTAAAACTTCTTAGTACCTATAATACAAATATTTAACATTAACCTAAGGTTTCTCAAAAGGATATTTTTCTCTGAGTGTGGGTCCAGTTTTAAAGTCTCTTAAAGTCTCTGAATTTCATCCCTCGCCTTTGTGGTCTTAAGACCAATTAACATATGAAAGTTTCCCAGGCGGCTCACCTATTCAGATGCTTAAGGCCTGCAAAGGCTCGAAGTCTAGGCACTCCCGAATCTCAGGGAGAATCTAGACCTCTCCAGACCCGAAACAGGTCAATATATGAGTATATGAGGGTGAAACTTTCCGATGAGATTGTGATGCATGTTTCCGGAAAATGTTGTTGAGTGAGTTAGGAACAGGAGAGAGAGTGAGCCAGCACTCCGTCCACGTGGATCCTGCCTTAAATAGCTTTTGTGCCCTTTTCAAGTTATGTCCCTGGGCTCAGTCTTTTTCAAAAAATCTTTTCACAGAGGGGCGTGAATTCACAGGTGGTCTGCAGATGTGGGCAGGTACCTCAGGGCATGTCATTCAGATGCTTTTCACAGAAAGCTGTAAAATGACAGCAGACCTCCTGAGGGTGGGCACCTCAGGGGGCAAGTCCTGCCCCTAGCCCTAAGATCAAAGAGGTCCTAGTCCTTGGCAAGTTCCCAAGGACATGTAAGCAAGTCTTTTATCTTAAAGTCCAGCCTTATTCCAAGTTCCCTATGCTATTATATGCTAACACTAAACCTACCACAGGACTGGCTTACAGTTCAGAAGTTTAGTTTATTATCAGCATGGCGGGAAGCATGGAGGCATGCAGGCAGACGTGGTGCTGGAGAAGGAGCTGAGAGTTCTACATCCAGATCTGAAGGCAACACGAACAGGGAGAGCCACTGGGCCTGACTTGAGTATTTGAAACCCCAAAGCCCAGCCCTAGTGATCCATTTCCTCCAACAATGTCATACCTCCTAATGCCACTCCCTAAACATTCAAATATGTGAGTCTGTGGGGGCCATTCTTATTGAAACCACTACAAGGTTGGTCATGGATTAACTCTCTGAAACTGTGAGCAAGCCCTTAATTAAGTACTTTCTTTTGTAAGTTCCCTTGGTCATGGTGTCTCTTCACAGCAATAGAACAGTAACTAAGATAGAAGTTCTCATCTTTATTTATTTTTGGTAGTGCTGGACTGGAACCCAGGGTCATGTGCTATTCAGACAACTCTCTGCCTTTTCTTAGTCAGACTTCCCAATATTTTGTCTAACTTCCTGCTTCAACCAAGTAGTATTTGCTGGTTATTTCAAATTATATTTTAATTGTGTATATCTCTGCCTGCCTGCCTGCCTGTCTGTCATCTGTCTGTGTGGGACTATTGATCTGGAGCTGGAGTTACAGGTGTTTGTGGCCCACCTGATCCGTGGTGCTGGGGACTGAACTCTGGCCTGTAAGACCACTTCACCCCTGTAGCACTGAGCCCCATCTCCAGTTCCACTGTGGTTGGTTTTCTGTTTGTTTATTTGGTTGGTTTTGTTTTTGTTCTTCACTTTTCTTCATTCTTTTGTTAGTCTGTGTTCAAACATTTCCTTTGTTTTGTTTTCCTTTTATTTCCACAAATTTTTCTCATTTTTTTAACCTGAGTTGAATGTACAGCTCTCTCTCTCTCTCTCTCTCTCTCTCTCTCTCTCTCTCTCTCTCT
>CAJQZJ010034271.1:889630-911276 GCA_907164525.1 Lophiomys imhausi | reverse complement strand
CTCTCTCTCTCTCTCTCTCTCTCTCTCTCTCTCTCTCTCTCTCTCTGTGTGTGTCTTCCTTTCTCTCTGCTTTAGAATTACTCTAAAGCTGTGGTTTTTCTGGAGAGCACATACTGTTTTAGATTTGGGTGTCCAGTATATTGTCACCATCAGCTCAGCATGGCCCAGGAACTCTGGGGGAGACCAACTTCCCGCAGCTCAGTCTTTGCAGTGTTTCAGTAGCTGCTGAGCCCAGGCTTCACTAAGCACGCGTCCCAGCGGCCTTTTGCTGTTGCTTCTCCCTGTCCACCTTGCTAACACGTGCACACAGCACCCACTCCTGCTTTGTGCACCCCAGTGACTCTTCCAGGTTACCCCACTGTGATGGCTGTTCTTGGTTGTCAATCTGACTGTATCTGCAATGAGCTACAATCCAGAATGGAGGGCACACCTGTGAAATAGTTTCTGCTTGGTTTGAAGAGGCCGAATCCGTTTCTAGTCTGGACCTTTGAGGTAGGAAAACACGCCTCTGATCCGAGTCTTTTCTTTTCTTTTTTTCAAGACAGGGTTTCACTGTACATTCCTGGCTGTCCTGGAACTCATTCTGTAGACTAGGATGGCCTTGAACTCACAAAGATCTGCCTACCTCTGCCTCCCAAGTGCCGGGATCAAAGGTGTGTGCCACCACACCTGGCTTGATCCGGGTCTTGAGGTGTGAAGACACACGGCTTTAATCCAGATTTTTTTTTTTTTTTTTTTTTTTGGTTTTTCGAGACAGGGTTTCTCTGAATATCTCTGGCTGTCCTGGACTCACTTTGTAGACCAGGCCAGCCTCGAACTCACAAAGATCCGCCTGCCTCTGCCTCCCAAGTGCTGGGATTAAAGGCGTGCGCCACCACCGCCCGGCAATTTAATCCAGATTTTTGAGGCAGGAAGACACACCTTTAATCTGGGCCACATCTTCTGCTGGAAGCATATATAGGGACATGGAAGAAGGAAGGCTTTGGTTTTTGCCCTTGCCTTGCTAGCTTTGCTGGCATTGGAGCCTACTTCTTCAGTATTCTACTATATACAGAAGACCAGCTGAGAAACTACTAGGCTCTTGGACTTTCTATTCATAACTAGTCATTGTTGGATTAGCTCGACTGCAGCTAATATATATAACATATATATGTTATATAATATATAAAATATATAAATTGTATATTATGTATAATTATATACATAATATATAAATTATATATATATATATGTAAGTTCTATGACTCTAGAGAACCCTGACCAATACACCTACACTCAGACATGGCCCAAGCACCTGAGCCTCACTGAACAGGCCTGGGAAAACCTGGGGGAACCATACCAATCAGCTGTCTATGTGGCCATTGCTCTTTTGAGCTGAGTAAAAAAGCATGCTCACCACAGATGATGCAGGAATCTTGTTTTTCTGACAGTTCTTGTGGTCTCACCTTTACCTGGCTGAGCTCAGCTTTCTGTGAGATGGTTTGTGTGCTAGCACCTCCCCACAGTAAGCTCTAGCTGGCTTTCCAGTGGCAGGAGCGGCCTTTTTCTCTCCTCACAAGGCATCGTTGGAATGTCCTCACTGCAGTTTCTCAGTCTCTGGATTAGAACCTGGTGGCACCCCACACAGCTGCTTTCAGCCAACTTGGATACTGTCTTAGTTAGGGTTTTTATTGCTGAGAGGAGACACCATGACCACAGCAACTCTTACAAAGGAAAACCTTTAATCGGGACTGGCTTACAGTTTCAGAAGCTTAGTCTGTTGTCACCATGGTGGGAAGCATGGTGGCACACAGGCAGGCATGCTGCTGGAAAGGTAGCAGAGAGTTCTGCATCTGGATCAGCAGGCAACAGGAAGAGAGTGACACTGGGCCTGGCTTGAGCCTCTGAAACCTCAAAGCCCACCCCTAGTGACATACTTCCTTCAACAAGGCCACATCTACTCCAGCGAATTCACACCTCTAATAAAGCCATTCCTTTGAGTTTATGGGGTCCATTTTCATTCAAACCACCACAGATATCTATGAGCCTTGTCTTCAGGATTCCTGATGGTGATTACATTACTGACCCTGGGTTTGGTGATTACAGGGGATGGGACATTGGTAGCCCCTCCTTTCCAGATAAAGAAACAAAAGGACAAGGAACTGAAGGCCCCTGCTTGCTGCTCTGGCTCTGGGAGTGACTGAGCTAGCCTTACATAAGGTCTTGGTGCTCATGTCCAATCAACATCCTATCTTTGGGTCTCAGCTGTGCCCCCTCCCCACTGTCTCTGCTCTCCTTTCTTTACTAGGTCCCCTGGTACTCCTGGCTCCCCAAAACATCTTACTGCTAATGACCTGATGTTAATTCAGAATGTACTATGTGCCTGATGTTACAAGTGGCCCCTTAGCTTGCATGACAACGTTACTAGGCAGGTGCCAACCTCAGGGCCACATGTGATGAGATGCTTTAGAATCATGCAAACCATCTGACTTTCTACTCATACTGGGGGGGCGGCAAATCCAACCATCACCCCAGGGAAGCCCCTCACTTCCAGTCTTACTCTAGCACAGCACCTGAGCCCCTACTCCCTACATTTCTTACACAACCCACCATCCTAGAGGCACCTGCTTTGGGTCCATCTTCTCCCACATTTGTGACTTAAATGACTTTAGGCCCCAGACAACGTACACAAGGGGCACAAATAGCAGAGGGTAAGGACTGTCATGGAGGTTCTCTGGCCCATGTGAGACGAGAGCCTGGAGGAAGCCCACTCTTGCTGCTTCATTGAAACCAGATATTTTCACTTGCTGCTGGAGAAGTAGGCACATAGGATGGGAACCTTCCAGCAAAACTGGGGACCAAGACTGAAAATTCTATGTGTCTTTTGTGCAATGTTAGTTAGACAGTCAGCTGCAGAATCCAAGCTAGATCAAGGCCCTCTCAGGCTCCAGACCAAGGATGGTGAGTCAGGAGCAGCAGATAACCACTGTGTGACCCCACGGTGTCCCCAAAGGGCAAGCCTATATGAACTAGGGACCTCAGACACTTCAGTGGTGACACCATGTGCCTGTAGGCTGCTTCTTACAACACCCCAGAGGTGCAGGCTGGCTGACTTATATTTCAGGGAGCAAGCTCTGGTCAGCAGCTTTCATTTCATAAGAAAAGTCACACTGCAAAGTGGCTGCCCCTTTTCCTTCATTCATCTGTAAGCCAGAGGTGTAAAATATGTAGGGCGGACCTCCAGTGGTGGGATTGGCAGCTTGTTCCGCTGGGGCTCAATGTGAGGCAGCTTTGTGGACAGGCCAACACACTGGAGTTTTTTTTTTGCCTTTGACCATAACAGTCTCCTGTTTGCCATTGGCAGAAAGAGGCAGCTGATTGATACTGGCTGAGAGGATGCTGAAGCACCAGCATCCATCTGAACCACTTCCACAGACTAAAGCCCCTCAGACCTTCCCAGCTTCCCAGCAGAAATGGGACGTGGTTGTCTTGCTGGAATAGGCTTAGCACCATGCTTCTACCTGCAGCAAGTTACCTGTTCTGTAGTTTGCTCTCATATACTCCAGGATGGGGCAGGTGGGGAGCTCATTGACTGTTCTCACTATAAACCTGTTGCCAGCTGATAATATCTGCCAAGAAGAACCTAGCAGGTGTCCGGACCACATTGACTGGGAGAGTGATAAAAGGTGGGTCAGGAAAACCGTGGATTACCTGACTGAGGGACAGACACAGAACAGCCACAGAGACTGTGACCTCCTTGAAGGTGCTTGAGCCTTCATAAAGAACAGGAGTCAATTGGAGCCAGTCATTGTTTGTCCTGTCCGTCAGTTGGCCCCACTTGGCTAGAGCCTCTGCGGGAACAGTAAAGCACCTGTCACTCACTTGCCAGGATATCTTCTTGGAGACCCTTGGCCTGGACAGGGGGATTCTGGCTGATGGTTGTTGGGTCCTGACAGTGACGCTTTCTTCTAAGAGCTGCAACAAAAGGCTAGTCGCAGGCAAGGCAGCAGAAAGCCTCAGGACACAGAAGGCTGATTTCTATGCCCCACCCCTCAGCTGGCAGGATTCTCAGGAGTACTCTCAGCCTGTTGGGCCCAGTGGGCAGAGACTTTGAGAGCTCTGAAATGTGCTCTGTAGGTGAGACCAGCCCAGTGAAACAGGACTCCTGGGAGCTTAGACTGCCCACTCAGTGCTGGGCCCACACAATGCCATCCAAAAAAAGAATGTAGGAAACGGAAAGCTTGTAAGAACAGAAAAGTCTGCTTAGTGTCCCCATGGGATGAGAGGGTGCTGATGTCACGGAGCAGGGACAGAAGTTCAAAGAAGAAGCCCCTGGGGGCTGGAGTATGGCACTGCAGTGCAAGCTTGCCTAGCATGCATGAAGCCCTGGATTCCATCTTCTGCCCAGAAGAATGACAATAAGACTATTGAGAAAATGCTTGCTGGGTTATTGAGAAATGTGGTGCTTTGAAGACTTGAACAGCAGGAGACAGAGAATTAATGAGCCAGGAGATGAGGTTGAGCTATTGCTTAAAAGGCAAGAGCAAAGGGCAGTTAAGAGGTGTGAAGACCAGAGCCCCCACATCTGGATGCTGGAGTCTCAAGGGAAGACAGAAAAATCCTCAGGGAAACGTATCCGAACACATAGTGACCTACATTTTCCAGAATTAAAGCCACATTATGGATTTAAGGACACTGAAAAGAAGAGAGAAGCAAACACCCACCACCTGGACCCACAATGAGATGTAACACCTTCCAACAGAAGGAAACTTCCAAGGATTCCCAGGAGGGAGGCTCGGAGCAGTAGGGAAGGTCCTTCTAGTGTAGGCAAGGCATCCTGGTCTTTCAGCTCTTCACCTTGCTCTCCTAGGTGGTTGCAAGAACACAAAAAGAGCAGAAGCCGGTGGGTACCATGTGGCAATGCTGAACCACATGAACTGACCACAGTATGACCCAGCAAGTGTCACATCCCAGAGACGCTGACTGGTGTCACATGTGTGGGAAACGGTCCCATCAGAGCAACCAACATCCCCTCGGAAGTCACTGGCCAGCCCCTTCTCACCACATCTGGAACCAGAGGAGTCCAGGGAAAGACAGGCACCCAAATCTGCACCAAGCCACAAAGACCACGTGGAACTGAGAACCTAGAGAAGCTCAACTTAAATAAACTGCATGAAGGGCTGGAGAGGTGGCTCAGAGGTTAAGAGCACTGGCTGTTCTTCCCAAGGTCCTGAGTTCAATTCCCAGCAACCACATGGTGGCTCACAGCCATCTACATTGAGATCTGCTGCCCGGGCATATATGTAGAGCAAATACTGTATACATAATAAATAAATGCTTTAAAAAAATAAACTGCATGAACCAGAAGTGGCTGCTTAGGTTCTCATCTGAGGGAACAGCAGGGGCATGAGGAAAATGGGACATGGCCATTAAGGGAGCACTCAAGACCCTGTGATGAAAATGTTTTGGCACACCAGTTGAAGTGTGGCACAGACTATACAGAAGACACAGCGACACAACTGCCAAACAAACCATGGTGCCAATCCTAGCTACTGCGTCCATAATGTATTCAAGCAAGACAAGATGTCGCCACTGGGGGGAAGTGAGATCTGTTTCTGCTATCTTTTGTTTTGGGGGGACAGGGTTTCTCTGTGTCACCTTAGCTGTCCTGGAACTCACTCTGTAGACCAGGCTGGCCTGGAACTCACAGAGATAAGCCTGCCTCTGCCTCCCTGGTGCTGGGATTAAAGGCGTGTGCCACTATTGCTTTCTCTCTGCCATCTTTGCAACTTCCTGGAAATCTGAAAACACATTGGAAACAGTCACAGATTGTAACAAATAAACCTATTTTAAAACGCCAATACATTCTTGTCGTACAAAGGAGAAATAGAGTCCATTTCCCAGGATTGAGAAGGGGCTCAGATGGTAAAGCACCCACCTGACATTCGCAAAGCCCTGGGCTTAGTCACCAACACCACAGGCAAGCAGCGCGGTGGCACATGCTGGCACCTCAACACAAGCTTGGCTACACGACAAGTTAAAGGGCACCCTGGGCTATAAGAGACTTGGTCTTTAAAAAAAAAAAAATTCCTGGGCTGATGAGATGGCTCAGCAAATACAGGACTCTCTGTCAAGACTGATTACCTGAGTTCAATCCACGTAGGAGGGTAAACCTGTAAGCTGTTCTCTGGCCTCTATATGTGAGCAGGAGACTATGCAGGCCCCCTCCCATGTGCACACACACACACACACACACACACACACGCACACACAGACACACACACACACACATACGCGCACACACACAGAGACACACATACACACGCGCACACAATGAATAAATATTAAAGGTGTATCCTTATGTAAATATATGGGCATGAAACCATGCCATCATGCTAACTCTTATTAATAAGTCTGGATTCGAGAAATTAAGTCAGTGTCATTTCCATACCAAAAAACAAAACAAAAAAACCCAACAAGAAAGCTGGGGAATACAGGTCACATTGGCCAGCGTTCAGTGTGTTTATATGTAAAATGAGTTCTGATCTAGGCTTCAATGGTTTCAGATAGTTTTTACCTCCAGGAAAGCCTGAAGGGAGGGACTGATGACTGCTGGAGCTCACCCAGCTTCTGTAGTCCCTGCCCATTAAGAGTCAGCAGCACTCTTCAAATATCACACCGGTCACCAAAGCCTCTGAGTGTTTTCTGATATGGTGGGCAGGAGCATCAATTCCACAGCCCCTCTGCCATGATGGAAGTCAGAAGTGTGATTCTTCTGGGAACATGGTCTCCTCCTGTCTCAATGGTGTGACACCCTTGTGTTGTGTAGTCAGCCACAAGCACTGCTGGCTTCCTGGACTACTTCCAGATGTTCAGGGACGTGTTTTCCAACACTTTGACCCGGTCCCAACTTCTTACTGATTTCCCTCAATCATCACTGCATCCCAGGGCCCACCATAGCTCTTGTCACCAACAATAATGGTGTCCATTCCTAAGTGGCCTTAGGACATTGGCTGCTCACAAGAGTCACTGTCTTCCAAGCCCACTTAACCTCCATTCTAAGGATTTCTTCATCCATTTAAAACTCCGTTTGAAGTCAGATGTGGTGGTGTATGCCTGTAATCTGGGCATGGTGGAAGACTGAGGCATGGAGGGTCACTACCAACAGAGTAAGACCTTGTCTCAAAACAAAGAAAAGAATACAAAAACAAAAACCGAACACACAAGAAACAAACAACCAAAACAAAGCTGCCAACACTCACTTCTTAAAACTCCTGACTCTATATCTCATGAACCCCTACCATTTATTCATCTATTCATCTATTTATTTATTTATTTGTTTGTTTGTTTATTTACAGGCAGGACTTCTGTGAGTAACCCTGACTATAACTAAAACTGGGTGGGCAAGGGACACCTTCCCAGAGGGGATCTTTGTTTAATGTTGTACAACACCGGGTTTTCCAGAGTGACTCTGTCTGAAGGTGTGTATATGCGTGTTCTCTTCGGGATTCTTTCATCCTTCCTGCTATGGGAGAAAGTGAATGCTCCATGAAATGGTTTGTGACTTGAGCCTTAGAACTGTGATCACGTGTAAACCTATTTCAGGTGACTTAAAACCCATACACAAGGCACGGCTTTGTGGCTCAGGCCAATAACTCCAGCACTGGCAAGACAGAGGCAGATGGATCTCTGAGTTCAAGGCCAGTATGGTCTCCATAATGAGTTCTAGGAGAACCAGGAATATCTATATAGAGAGACTGTCTCTAAAACCAACCAGTCAACCAACCAACCAGTCAACCAACCAACCAAGCAGCCCATCAACAAAGCAGCCATGCAAATCTCATGTGATGGGGTGGTGAGTAGCAGGGATCTCCCTCCCTCCAGCATCCCCTTTGCTAATTCTTCCCCTATGCTAATTTACTGTGGAAAGAATTGAGACCAGCTGGGCGTGGTGGCACACACCTTAAATCCCAGCACTTGGGAGCCAGAGGCAGGTGGATCTCTGTGAGTTCGAGGCTAGCCTGGTCTACAGAGTGAGTGCAGGACCGCCAGGGCTACACAAAGAAACCCTGTCTCGAAAAACCAAAAAAAAAAAATAATAATAATAAATAAATAAATAAATGTAGGGGTTAGATAAATTAGATTTAGAAAATATATAGGAGTTTCTGATACTGTCTCTTAATTCGGGGCCTGAAGAGCATTATCAGCATGAAGTCAGCAAAAACAGGAAAGACTTAATAGACTGAAAAACAAGGTTGAAGTCAGGAAAAACAGGAAAGACTCAATAGACTTGGAGAAACAAAGTATCTGGCCTGACATTGTTTTCAGCTGCTAAGTAGGCGGAGCCCAAATTAAGCTGAAACAGAGTTCCTCCTATTTAAGGACAGTGCATGGAGCCCAGAAAAAGAAGAGGCCCCTGATACTAGAGAGCTCCAAGAGTCCTGCTGAAAAAAGGGCTGGCCATTGATGGCCAGCTCTCTCCCTGAAGCAGAAAGAAGCCAGTGAGCAAAGAAAGCCTGAGCAAGACACCAAAAGGCCAAGGACTGGACCCTGTGGCTCAGCTTTTGCCTGGAGGGGTTTGATCTGTTTGATCAGTGGCCTAGGGGAAACTGTGCCTGGCTTTAAGGACTGAGGCAGAGCAGCTGAATTCCTGATTCAAAAGAAGTAAGTTGGCCTGCAGACGGCTGGGGTCTCCCACAGAGAAGAAAGCATGAAGCCTTATTTAAGGTGAGACTGCAATAACCAACTTACCCTGACGAACCTGCATCTGAGAGATCCAGAAAAAGGACTAAGTGTGTTAAAGAATCTACGATAAAGACTGTGTTCTTGATGACTGAGGACCTGTCCCAGAGACTGTATCATTCTAAAAGGTTATGAAAGTAGTTGTTATAATTATCAATAGGTTTAGTGGATAGGTTAAAGGGGTTGTAGGAATTTATAGGATTAATAGTTAAGAAACTGTTGGTGTTTGTTTTAAGTGAATTTAGTAATAAATAAATGTGTTGAATAGTAATTTAAAAGTTCGGTTTCAGGTGGCACCCAACGTGGGGCATTATGGGTAATTTTATTTTCAAAACTATAGAGAAAACTACAGATTTTGAAACTATGATGCCAGTTGTTGACAATATGACAATGTTTACTGCTGACCTCTACACTGTTTTTCGACCGAATGTTTTATGCTGTTTACTTTTTTTTATTTTATTGGTTTGTCATAAGGAAGACGTCTGTTACACAATTAAAAATTATGAAAATACAGATTGAGGAGCTTAAGAAAATTCTGGCAGGGCAGGTGACTGGAATTGAGAAAAAGCAGTCTTTTAAATCAATTACTATTAAAGGCCATGACTTTGGTAACAGAGAAGGTAAAGGCATACCAGGCTGCAAAGGACCCATAGGTTAAATTACTCTATTCACAGCTCTTAAATCTGTTACCATTCTCCATTTACCCGATTTCTTTTTTACCACAAACACAGGAGAATTCCATGGGCTGGTAGACTGTTCTATATGACAAGCCTCCAGCTGTTCTTTTACCAATTGCTCAAGAGCCTCCAATTTTTCCTTTGTTATGGGCCACTGCTCTTGCCACACTGGTTTATTTGATAGCCATTTCAAGGGTAGGGCTGTTGGAATTTCAGCAGTGGCCCCTAGTATAAATTTGGAAACTCGATACCTGGGGTGTCCTGTGTTTGGACACTAGATATAGCTTGCAGTTGTTGAGTACTCACATCAATACCTTCCTCAAAAGTATCTATAATCTCAATGTCTGGGGTTGAAACCGAACTTTTAAATTACTATTCAACACATTTATTTATTACTAAATTCACTTATAACAAACACCAACAATTTCTTAATTATTAATCCTATAAATTCCTACAACCCCTTTAACCTATCCACTAAACCTATTGATAATTATAACAACTACTTTCATAACCTTTTAGAATGATACAGTCTCTGGGGCAGGTCCTCAGTCGTCAGGAACACAGTCTTTGTTGTAGATTCTTTAACGCACTTAGCAGTCCTTTTTCTGGATCTCTCAGATGCAGGTTCGTCAGGGTAAGTTGGTTATTGCAGTCTCACCTTAAATAAGGCTTCATGCTTTCTTTTCTGTGGGAGACCCCAGCCGTCTGCAGGCCAACTTACTTCTTTTGAATCAGGAACTCAGCTGCTCTGCCTCAGTCCTTAAAGCCAGGCACAGTTTCCCCTAGGCCACTGATCGGACAGATCAAACCTCTCCAGGCAAAAGCTGAGCCACAGGGTCCAGTCCTTGGCCTTTTGGTGTCTTGCTCAGGCTTTCTTTGCTCACCGGCTTCTTTCTGCTTCAGGGAGAGAGCTGGCTTTCAGCAGGACTCTTGGAGCTCTCTAGCATCAGGGGCCTCTTCTTTTTCTGGGCTCCATGCACTGTCCTTAAATAGGAGGAACTCTGTTTCAGCTTAATTTGGGCTCCACCCACTTAGCAGCTGAAAACAATGTCAGGCCAGATACTTTGTTTCTTCAAGCCTATTGAGTCTTTCCTGGTTTTCCTGACTTCAACTTTGTTTTTCAGTCTATTAAGTCTTTCTTGTTTTTGCTGACTTCATGCTGATAATGCTCTTCAGGCCCCGAATTAAGAGACAGTATCAGAAACTCCTATATTTTTTCTAAATCTAATTTATCTAACCCCTACAAATAAATAAATAAAATAAAAAATAAAAAAAGAATTGAGACCAGACCCAGAATAAAGGTGAGAGACAGGGAGTTTATTAAAGAGTGAAGTGGGGGTGTTTCCAGGAGTTAACAGTGGTCTGAGCCGAGGGACCTGACCTACATACAGGGTGGGCTTCACATTCTGAGACTGAGGGTGGGGGGCTAAAGGCATTATGACTGAGAATCCTTGAGGCAGTAGACTGTGCATGCTGGCTGAAGGGACACTGAGTGGGGTGATTCTGGAGCTCCGAATGTTTTTGGGACATCACTGAAAGAGGCGGCGGCAGCAGCTCCTGCTGGCTGGAGGCCTGGAGCAGGTGGAGCGCTGGGCTTGGGGCTCTTCAACATCTTCGGCCAGGGTATTAGACCGAGGCTGGAGTTGTGGGCTTAGAGATGGTGGGGGGTCTGATGTGCTATAAAAGACAGAGGCCTGTCCTGGTGGAGATTCTACAAATGGACTCCTCACGACAGTCTTGACTGACTTGGCTGGACCTTTGTCTTTTGCCTGGAGACATTGGCTGCAAATGTCCCAGGCCAGAGTGGGAGAAACTGAGGAACAGGGAGCTGGGGTTCTCCTGAAACAAGGAAATGCATCGGCTGCTCCGGCAGCTGGGCACTGGCTCTCGTCTTGCTGACAAAAACTGGTGGCACCTCTTGAGCACCTCAAGGGAGACTCATAAAGAGGCTGCCCCACCCAGGGGCCCCTCTTGATGGACCGGATGTTCAGCTTGCTCCCAGGCTGGCCAACACTGAGGCTGCAGGCAGAGCCCACGGCCCGCCACGGCTCTGCTGCAGGTACCGGGGTGGCGCCTTCCTCCAACAAGTGGCTTGCAGGGCAGGCTGCATTCTGCTCCTCCTTGGGCTCCTGGGATGTACCTTCATCCTTCTCTGATGAGAAGTGGCTCTCCAAGACAGGAGTCTGCAAGCGATTTCCACACAGCCCATCCCTCACGATGACTCTGAGAGTCTCCAACTTGTCTGTGGGGAAGACGGAAGAGTGTAAGGAAAAGAGGACAAGACCAGGAGGAGATGAGGGCATGGCCATGCTGGGGATCAAGCAAGGGTCAGTAGATCAGAGCCTGTGGAGGTGGAGGTGGAGCTGGGCCGATGTAGGGTCCAATCCCAGCTGGGTACCAGCTATAGGACACACCAGTCTGAGGTGGGCGTCTAGTAGAACCCAGAACCCAGAAACCAGAAAAAAAGCTGCCGCTGGTAAGGCACAAGGATCCCAAACTCACTCTCTACCTCAACTACAGAACAAGTTCAGGGGCCAATCTGGGGCTCCAAACGGATCTCCAAACGCAAAGGGAAAAGAATAGAAAGGTTGAGGGGCTGGGTTAGGGGCTCAGGGTGACAGTTGTTGCCTAGCAGGTGTGACCTTGCCCTGGGTTGAGTCCTCAGGACACAACAACACAGTACACAACAGTACACAATCCTCTGTGGTCTGTTCTCCTGGAATCCCTTTCTGTCGTTCACAAGAAACCTTCAAGGAAAGCTTGCTGGGCACCAACCTTGGCGGTGTGGTGGTCTAGCTAGAACATTTAACCCGCACTTGGCTCATGGCTACTACTTCCTCCCAACTGGAAGCTGCTCTGACTTCCCACCCATGGGCTATGCTAGCCTAGCCAGGAGTCCTGCTACACATGGGAACACACTTGTCAAAACAGCAAACCCACTCCCAGCCAGGAGGGACTCTACCGCCACAGGCCGAGAAAAACCTTACCTGGACCTCCAAAGAGGCTGTAGCTCCTCTGGGTCCGACCTCCCTGGCTTGCTTTTCCTCCGACCATTCTGGTGAGGTGTCTTCTCAACAGCTGCTTCAAGGTTCTTGAAGAGAGCCTGGCCTTCACTCCTGCCTTGCTCTAGAACCTCTTCCTAGGACTGTGTCCCAAGGCCTGCTGTCTGCTCTTTAATAGCCACTGGAGACATGGTGGGTGGGTGGGGCAGGGATGTCAAGGTTCAGTCATTCTCTTTTCTTTTTCTTTTTTTTTTTTTCCTGGATTCACTTTGTAGACCAGGGTAGCCTCAAACTCACAGAGATCCACCTGCCTCTGCTTCCTGAGTGCTGGGATTAAAGGCGTGTGCCACCACACCCAGCGAGTCAATGGCTCAGTGGAGGGGTGATGAGACCTGAGTAGGTCTGCTCCTTTGCTTAACCCAGAAGGCAGTGGTACTTTCTGTCTTTGCTTGGTGTTTGGTTTTTGGGGTTTTGCTTGTTTTGTTTCTTTTTGTTTTCTTGAGACAGGGTTTCTCTATGTAGCCTTGCCTGTCTTGGAACTTGCTCTGTAGACCAAGCTGGCTTTGAAATTATAGAGATCAGCCTGGCTTTGCCTCTCAATTGCTGGAATTAAAGGTTTGTGCCACTCTGCTTGAAGGCTGAAGGCAGGTTTTTGTTTGTTTGTTTTTTGGTCAACGCTAAACAGATAAAAATAAGTAAAGATGTCCCCATCTAAATCTGTGTGGGCCAGGTAGGCCTTCAAGAGAGGCACTTTTTTCAAATATTGTACTAGTCGGTGTTCTCCAGAGTGAGTATGTGTGCTTGTGGAGGGGTTATGGGAAAACATTATGACAGAGAATCCTTTAGTAAGTACGGGGTGGTTTGGGTTTAAGGAACACAGTGTAGCATATTTCTGGGGCTCTGATGAACCAGTTAGCTTTCAAATATATGGAGGTTTCAGGTCCTGGTGCTCTGAGGCTTGGAGCAGCTGGAGCTGTGTCCTTAGTGATCAACATCTTCAGTTATGTTGGGAGTCTTTGTCTCTAAATATATTATTTATATGTCAGTATGTATGTGTATATGTATCTATTGATATAGATATAATATATATATATTTACATGTATATGTTTTGCATTTTTTTGTTTGTTTGGTTGTTTTTTTTTTTTTTGTTTTTTGAGACAGGGTTTCTCTGTGTAGCCCTGGCTGTCCTGGACTCACTTTGTAGAGCAGGTTGGCTTTGAACTCACAGAGATCCACCTGCCTCTGCCTCCTGAGTGCTGGGATTGAAGGTGTGTGCCATCACTCCTGGCATGTATATGTATTTTTATATATGATACTTGTTTTGTTCAACCATCTTTGAATAGCAGAGATGGGTAGAGAGAAGCCCACTGACCCAGTGGCAGTAGTCCCATTTGAATCCATTGGGAGATTGATTCATTCATCCAGCCACCAACCTTCTTGGTCTTCTTGTCTTTCTAGAAAGATGCTTGTTTCTGTCCTGAATCAGCTTGTGCCTGATGAGATCTGGAGTTTATATCAGAACAATTTAGCTCTTGAGAAAAGGATCCAGAAGTCTAAATGTGCTAGCTTGCTCATCCCACCCTGCATTTCTTAGACAGAAGCAAGTTGTATTCTGAGCAGGCCTCAGGATTATCTCCGTTAATCTTCACTCTACCCTGGGAAGCCCATGTGTGACCCAGTGAAATCAATTAAGAAGAAGAGGAAGATCAGTGTAAATTCTATAAGGTCATGTGGCAGTCCCAAAATAAAGATAAAAACAAGCACACTTCATCCCCAGTTGTCCCATGAGATCAGCAGTTATATGTTTTATCTGACCTAATCAGACAATAGTTATCTGCAGAGACAGTCCAGCAGGGAACTGCAGTCAACCTGAAGCTACCAGAATTTGAGCCAACCATGGCTTTGATTGTGTAACTATCCCCAAGGTCGCATTCACAGTGAGGGGTGTAGAACTTGAACTAAGCTGCCATTGCTTTGATCTTGTCACCCTTTGTCACAGCTACAAGTAGCTCCTGTGCAAAAAAACTCTAAGAACAAGCTTACACCCGTCTCATTCAGATCTTCTACCAGACACCTCAGATCCATCAACAGCCTGTGTCTGACCCTCCCCCGCTCCCGCTTCCATCATCTCTTCTCCTCTGCCCCTTCAGGCCAGAAGTGGCACTGAATGTCACTATCAATACACCTAAGGGGACTTTGCCCCTTCTCATTCTTTCTTCCTCCAAAATTAGTTCCGTCATTCAACATTCAGCATGAACACCCCACACTGCAGTCTTCACAGAGAAACCGCCCTGAATTCTTCAGGGCTTTGACCCTGAGTTGTATTTTGTCTGAGGGTATTGCTACCAAGCACATTCTTTCGTGATACTGTCAATGTTTATCTTTCAATGAATAATTTGGCTCTGTTCACATTTGTTTATCTCAAATTAGCAAAGGACATCTTTCTTCCCCTCCAAGGAAACAAGACTCTTAGCCTCCTCTGTTGTCTTCGGAGACGCTCCTAGAATCCTGGGTGGATGTTTGACTCTTGGCTTGATCTCAATGTCTAGTTTTTAAATCTGTGCCTAATTAGATGTGGCAGTAACTCTCACACATGACTGCCTCATCACTTTTGACCCACATAATTTCCTTCTAGATGCATTTCCTTATAATTTTCTTCTTCGACTTCTACAGCATGCAACTCATAGCACTCTACTTTTATTCTTTGGTGAGGTTTGAAAGGTTTGGGGTGTTTTGATTGACAGTCTGGGTTTAGAATTCCAGGTGTAGAGTCTTTGTCCTTAGTTTCTTGTTTACTTGGTCCTCCTTGGTTAATTTACCTCTTTCGTCTATTTTTCTCCTGAGAACTGTAATTTTTATCAGAATCTGTCTCCTTATAAATGCTTCTTTCTGCTTGGGAACTAGCATTATTTCCCTCTTCCTTTGATATTTCAACATGTCACCGGGTTGTAATTACAACTTTTTTTTTTCCGCTGCAGGGGTTGTTCTGCTACACGCTTAGTGTGACCTTTCCACTTGAAGTTTAATTTCTTTCTCCAGTTTCAAACGTCTTACACATTCATTATGTTGATTAATGAGCTGCCGATTTCACCAAAGAAGTCTATTTTTGATACATATCATAGCATTCAGTCAGAAACAGCCAAGATGATCTTCCAGAAGAATCAAGTTAGGGAACTTACAATGCCAGAAGCTAAATCCTACTAAAGATATATCAAATATGCCAGTATGGTATTTATGTAAGAACAAACAACTAATGAAATAAAACACAGGGGCATACACAGACCCATCACCATGCAGCAGAGGCATGGATAGTTCAACGCAGAAATAAAGTGCTTTTCAGCTAATGGGGCTGGAGTTCAAGAGTTCACATATTAGAAAGAAATATGAAATTCAGGCATCAGAATACATGTGAATTTGCAATGATCACAGACCTTATTTAAATGACAAAATAGTAAGGACTGTACAAGAAAAACATAGCTTATTTCTTATTTTGATAGTTGTATTCTGGTTATATATAATAAAATTAAGGGAAGGCAAATGTTGTGGATATGTGAATTCTGTAGAATATATTGCAACTTTCTGCAGATCCAAAATGTTGAAATAAATGTAAAAGAAAATAGGACACATTTTTCTAACTTTGGTATATCCAAAGATTACCTAATGTGACAGTTAATGTTGATTCTCAACTTGAGGGGGATCTGGAGTCACCAGGGAAACAGGCAGACTGAGAGGGATTATTTACTTCAGGGTTCCCTCTATCCATGCCTGTGAGGGATTTCTTAGTTTAACTGAGGTGGAAAGACACACACCCTAAAGAAAGAAAAGAAAAGACACAATGTGATGCCTGGAACTACAACAGTTTTGGTGTAAATGAGGCCACAGTGAAACCATCAGACTGAATACTCCATGGGTAAAAAGGAAGATTTATTGGGGATCACACTGCCAAGGCCAGGGCAAAAGAGAAGAGGAAAATGGTGGGAAAGCGAACACTTTATATGACACCCAAGAGGTATCTTTGAGCTGATACAGGCTGTTTGGATTGATCAGAAACTAGATGCTCTTGACCAAGGTGGTTGAAATTTGGGACAGATTAAGGGGGGCTCCTGGTAAACAGAAGCCCACCTTTAGGCCTTTTTAGGACAATAACAATCCTTCTGTTTCTGACATTGTCACCAGCACTGCCATTAGGGTGAGGGGACTATGGACCTAACAATAGGATATGTCAGCACTATCTTCAGGGCCGTAGGTTAGACAGTGGCTTCCTAGTTGTGATTACCAAAGCATGAGCAACTGGAGACCAACTGGTAAGCTTGGCTTCCCTCACCCTCACCTCAATCAAAAACCTAAGCTTCTAAAGGTATTATTATCTAGCCAGTCGACATGGGAAAACACACTTTAATCCCAGCATCGGGAAAGCAGTATCTGCTCTGCTGGTGCCAAGGTCGCTCATACAGAAAATCCTGAAGTCAGCAGGGAAAGGGTTTTTTAAAAATATGGTGGGTGTGGGGGCACACTCCTTCAATCCCAGCACTTGAGAGAAAGAGGCAAGCAGATCTCTGTGAATCTGAGGACAGCCTGGCCTACATTACAAGTTTCAGGTCAGCCTGGGCTCCATAGTTAGACCTGCCCCCAAAATAAAACAAAACAAATCATAATAGTTGGAGCTGGTGAGGTGGCTCAGAGGTTAGGAGCATTTGTTGCTCTTTCAGAGGACCTGAGAGTTGCTATTAGAGTCCAAGAATAGTCGCACAAACCACTCAGTCACCAGTCTCTGTCAGATATTGATGGTTTATTGAACACACACCCCAAAAATGGTCACAGTTATCATGACCAGTGTCACAGAGGTCTTGGAGTCTGTGATGTTGGTCTGCTTCCAAGGCAGGCTTTTTATAAGAAAAACCACATCCAGGTAACAACCAGGTAAACAGGTCTAGGAAACAAACTGCATCCAGGTAGCAACCAGGTAGGAATCAAGGAGATGGCAGTTCTGCCCAGTTCTCGAGACCCCAAAGACCACCCAGGAGCCAACTCCGATGTAAATGCATGAAGGTTGTTTATTGAAGCTCAGAGCTTGGACTCTCAAGGCTCACTGACACAGTGGTTTGAGTTGAGAGCCCCAAACTCCAAAAATACAAGGTTTATAGAGGGGCTTAGACAAAAAAACAGGTTTTCTATCATATGATTGGATGACATTTGGGTAACTAGTCATATCCATTTCTGACTGGCTCGTTAATTCTTGATTAACCAGCTGTGGTCAGTTTGACCACCATAAGGTCTGTTGTGACATCCTTGGATCAATAGGACCTGGCCCAAATGAAAACAATCCTTTAGTTTTGGTTAGGGATTCTCTAAAAAGTCATAACAGCAGGACATGAATGACAGATTGAATGCCAGGACAGGCCTATCTTGACCTAGTTGAAGGTCCTCCTCCTCCATCACTACTATAGCAACAGCTTCCCAGGAATACATTCCTAGGACCTCCCCTAGGAACACAGTTTTAAGACATAAACTTAACTCTTTCCTTACAGTCAAGATGAAGCCTAGAAAAATAGCCATATTGATATACCTGTTAACATTTAGGATATCACAGATTTCCATTTTGACAAAACGTTTTCAGATTCTACAGCAGCACAACATCATTTTGACTAGCTAGACAAAGCATTTCTAACTGACCTTTAATTTGATTGGTCCTAAGTGGAGCTGTAGTTGGGGATTTGTAACTGAACTTTTAAAAAATTATTAAATATTTATTTATTGATAACTATTATAACTATTTTCATAACCTTTTAGAAGGATACAGTCTCTGGGGCAGGTCCTCAGTCGCCAGGAACACAGTCTCTGGGGTAGACCCTTTAATGCACTTAGCAGTCTTTATTCTGGAATATCTCAGATGTAGATTCGTCAGGTAAATTGGCTATGGCAGTCTCACCTTACATAAGGCTTGAGGCTTTCTTCTCTCTGGGAGACCTCAGCCGTCTGTAGGCCAAATTATTTCCTTTGTATCAGCAACTCTGCCACTGTCTCAGTCTTTAAAGCTGGCCACAGTTTCTTTTAGGCCACTGTTCGGACAGGTCAAACCCCTCTAGGCAAAAGCTGAGCCACAGGGTTTAGTCCTTGGCCTTTTGCTGTCTTGCTGAGGCTTTCTCTGCTCACCAGCTTCTTTCTGCCTCAGGGAGATCTGACCATCAGTTCACCAACACTTTCTCCATCAGACAATACTCGTTGTCCTTTCTAGTGTGAGGAATCACTAGCATCGGAGCTCTCTAGAATGGGGGATGCCCTTGGCTCCATCCACTTGTCCTTAAATAGGATCTCTCCTTGTTCCACCTGTTTCAGCTTAATTTGGGCTCTGCCCACTTAGCAGCTGAAAACAATGCCAGGCCAAATACTTTCTTAGTCCATTAAGTCTTTCCTGTTTTCACCTGGCTTCAACCTTGTTTTTTAGTCCATTAAGTCTTTCCTGTTTTTCCACAAACTGATAAGCTAACTGGCCACAGCCAAGTTGATCTTCATGCCCCGAAATAAGAGACTATATCAGAACCCCCTTGATATTTACTAAATCTAACTCCCTACAGGGATTCTTTACAGTGTCAAGGTAACAAAGTAGCAAAGTGTGAGAAATTTCATCTTATAACTAACAAGGAGAATGAAGACAAAAATGACTGCAGTTATGTTAAGAGTTAAAGCAGGTCTCAACAGTTCCCAGCACCCACATGGTAGCTCACAAACATCTGTGACTCCAGGTCCTGGGGATCTGATGCCACCTTCTGCTTCTCTGGGCACCAGGCATGCACATGGTGCATATACTGCTAATCCCATCAGTCAAGAGTAAGACCACTATCACAATTTTGAGCCAAACCACAAATTTGAAGCAAGCTTGAGAATTGGGGTACACCCAAAAGCTGGCCAGCATCTACTTCCAAAATTGGGTTAAAAAGAATGGGGGGGGGGAAGCTGGAGAGATGGCTCAGCAGTTAAGAGCACTGG
Organism: Lophiomys imhausi; assembly: GCA_907164525.1. Taxonomy (NCBI): domain Eukaryota; kingdom Metazoa; phylum Chordata; class Mammalia; order Rodentia; family Muridae; genus Lophiomys; species Lophiomys imhausi. The sequence continues at coordinate 891,888 of CAJQZJ010034271.1, read as the reverse complement.
CTGCTTTTCCAAAGGACCCGAGTTCAAATCCCAGCACCCACATGGCAGTTCACAGCTGTCTATAATTGCTGGGCGTGGTGGCACACACCTTTAATCCCAGCACTTGGGAGGCAGAGGCAGGTGGGCCTCTGTGAGTTCAAGGCCAACAAAGTGAGACCAGGATAGCTGGGGATACATAGAGAAATCCTGTCTCAAAAAGCTGGGGTGGGGGAGTGGAACAGCCCAAAATCCATTTCTTTGGTCCTCTTATAAGGAATAAAATCACAAGTAATTGCAAAGCAGGCTTTCAGAAGAAAGACAATGGGGGCAGGAAGAAAATTCAAAAACAAAACAAAACCTCAAAAACCACCATGTGGTTGCCATGTGATTAGGTGGCATGATTACCAAGGATTAGGGAGTGTCAGGGTGTTCTCAAAAACAAGTCAATTCAGAGCAGGGCAGGGCAGTGCAGTTTAATCCCAACCTTTAATCCCTGCATTTGAGAGGCAGAGGCAGGCAGATCTCTGAGTTTGAGGCCTGATCTACAGAGTGCATTCCAGGACAGCCAGGGCTACACAGAGAAACCCTGTCTCAAAAAACCAAATATTAAAAAAAACCACACACACACACACACACACACACACACACACAAAATAGGAACTCAGCTTTTACAAAATAGAAACTTTTTTTTTTTTTTTTTGGTTTTTTGAGACAGGGTTTCTCTGTGTAGCCCTGGCTGTCCTGGACTCACTTTGTAGACCAGGCTGGCCTCGAACTCGCAAAGATCCGCCTGCCTCTGCCTCCCAAGTGCTGGGATTAAAGGCGTGCGCCACCACTGCCCGGCTTAGAAACTTATTTTTAACAACACAACATAATGACTTCTGCCTTCAAAATGGAGTCAGGCAGTTTCTTCAATACATATATTCAGCAGAATACTCATAGTGAAGGGCCCTGGAGGGACCCCTAATTAAGACCCTAGCAGTTCCCATTCCCAGAAATGGGCTCAGTGGTTACTAGAGAAACAACGAAACAATCAGAGATGGTTTAGCCATGTGGCTCGAGAAAGATAAGACTGTTTAGAGTTACTAACTGCTAAATGGAGATTTTAAAACAAAAACCCTTCCTGTTTTATGATCAACTCAGGGTCAGCCCTTGTCTTATGATCAACTTGTGATTGTTGACTAACTAGGCTGAAGGTGCCCACGGTTTTTCCAAAGGTTGCCCTCGAGTTTCAGTTTGAATGTTCCAATCATGTTGAAGATTACCTAACCCACCATGGAATTCCCCTGAAAGTCTTTAAAAAGAGCCTGAGCTCATCTTGGGGTTGCCAATCTGCCTAGTTGGTGACCCCCAGCTTGCTGGAGCTCTGCAAAAAATAAACGTTCATTGCTTTTTCATACTATTTGAGTTTGCGTGTCTTCCTCAGCGCGTTCTGGACCTAACATTACATATAGTGAGATAGATGATAGACGGTGGATAGGTGGATAGATAGATGACAAATTGCAAAACAGAGCTAATGTTTGGTGAAATTGAAAGTACTGATAAATACATTTTAAAATCTATTGCATTTCTGGAGCTTGGGGTGGTGGCACATATAAGCAATTTCAGCATTTCAGAGGTGAAGGCAGGAGAGTCTCAAGTTCATAGTGAGTTTGAAGCCAGCCTGAGCTGCAGCATTGAGACTACATCTCAGTCCCTCCAAAGAAATCTATTATATTTCTAAACAGTCACAGGAAGCAGTCATCAATGAAAATAAAAATCCATTTATAATGACATCAAAAAGTAAGATATTTATGAAAATATTTTACAAAAGAAGTCTGAGGCTTGTAACTTAAAACTGTAAAATATCACTGACAGAAATTAAAGATTAAAATAAATAGAAAGACATCCCATGTTCTGTGGGAACCAGAAAACACAAAAAGAAGAACTCGCTTCTCGGTTCTACAGTAACAACCACTGTGGATGGCTGAGGGGGTTGAATAAATGGAGTGTGAAGACAGACCCATACACTGACAGCAGGTTGATCTTAGATGAGGGCCTTTGGGGAAATCTAGAAAAGATCAGGTTAGCTAAGGAAAGGTTCAGGTTAGCTAAGAGACCACCTGGGTTGCTGTGTGCCACCATCCCACCACACCGACCACATCCCACCACACCACACCCACCACAGCACACAATACCCACACCCACCTCACCTCACCACACCCACCACACCAACCTCACCTCACTACCCCCACCTCACCTCACCACATCCACCTCACCACACCCACCTCACCTCACCA
>CAJQZJ010034271.1:860281-888209 GCA_907164525.1 Lophiomys imhausi | reverse complement strand
GTGTGTGTGTGTGTGTGTGTGTGTGTGTGTGTGTGTGTGTGTGTGTGTGTGTTAAACCTAGGGCCTCACGCATTTGAGATAACTACTCCACCACTGAGTCACACTCAGTCTGCCTTTAACTCTTCCAAGTGGTTTTGCCTTGAGCCTCATTTCGTTCTGTGTGACTAATATTTCATCTTATTCCTTAGTTGATTCTTACCTGCTGGGCAGTCTTAATCTCATTGTAGGTTTATCTAATCCATTCTTGTTTACTGACCTTATTTGAGAAAATCAATGCCATGGTCTTTCTGGATGGAGGCAGGTTGCGTGGAATTATTTTTCTCACCTCTTTTCACAGATCCTCACACAATCTCTAATCAATACTTCTGTAACTTAATGCCTTCCCCAGGTGGTTCCTTGTCTTCCACAGCTTGCAACTGGACCTTGTGCCATTGCTGAGGCTGTCCAAAATTGGGTTCCTCTGGGTCTTATGGGGTAGAAACCCCTCTAGATTCTTCACACATTCTTTATCACCCCAACATCTTAGTTGATGATGTGCCTTAGTAGAGAACTGTGGAGGTATGAATGAGAATGTCCTCTATAGGCTTATATGCTTGAATACTTGGTCCCCAGTTGGTGGTACTGTTTGGAAAGGATTAGAAGGTGTGACCTTGTTGGAGGAGGTATGTTACTGGGAGTGGGCTTTGAGATTTCAAAACATGTGCCATTCCCAATGTTCTCTCTCTTCCCCCTACTTATGGATCAAGATGTGAGCTCTCAGGTATTCCTGCCAACATACGTTTGTTCAGTCATCATAAAAAGTATAAGCCCAATTAAATTCTTTCTTCCGTGAGTCATGATGGTTTTTCACAGCAATAGAAAAGTAACTAAGACAGAATTTGATACCAGGAAGTAGGCTACTGCTGTGATCGGCCTGACCATTGTGTTTTGGGAAGGAGTGTGGAAAACCAGAAGTTTGTTCTAGAAAAAGAGGTTGAACACTATAAGCAGGGTTTAATGGATCATCTAGCTTAGAGCTAGAGACCATTCTTGGCAAAAAAAATGTGGCTGCTTTCTGCCCTTTTCCTAAGAATTTGCTTGAAACTAATTGAAAACTAATGGACTTCCAGGCAAATATTGACTGTTACGTGATTGTTATTAATCACCTTTATGTAGCTCTACAATGAAAAAGAGCAAGTAGGGCAAAAAAAAAATTTTTTTTTAATGTACAGTTTGAAAAGAAAAAGCACCATGGAATTTAATGTTGGAGCCAAGGCTGGTGGTGAAAGAGATAGGAGATAAAGGGGACTCCTGATCTACACTGGTAATAACAGAGGTGTGGTGAATAAAAATAGTCCCCAGCCGGATGCAGTGGTACACGCCTTTAATCCCAGCACTTTCAAGGCAGAGGCAGGCGGATATCTGAATTCGAGGCCAGCATGGTCTACAGAATGAGTCCAGGACAGACAGGGCTACACAGAGAAACCCTGTCTCGAAAAACAAAACAAACAAACAAACAACAAAAAAAAAAGGCTCCCATAGGCCCATAGAGAGTGGTAGTATGAGGAGGTATGGCCTTGTTGGAGTGTGGCTTTTGGAGGAAGTCCCTGGAGGTGAGCTTTAAATTCTCAGATGTTTAATCCAGGCTCACTGTGGCATTCTCTTCCTGCTACCTGCTGATCCAGATATAGAACTCTGAGCTATCTTTCCAGCATGACACCATCCTTCCTGCCATGTTGATAATGGACTAAACCTCTGAACTGTAAGCCAGCCCCAGTTAAATGTTTCCCTTTGTAAGAGTTGCCATGGTCATGATGTCTCTTCATAACAATAAAACCTTAACTAAGAAAGAAGTTGGTACCAGGAGTTGGGTTTTGCTGAGGTAGGCCAGACCATGCTTTTGTTTGGAAGAATGTGGACTATGGGACTTTGGATTAGAAAAACAGCTGAATGCTTAAAGTGGGCTATTAAGCCCATTAAGGCCATCCTAATAGGAACATGGAAGACAGTGATACTGAAGGTGATTTGAACTGTCTGGGTCTGGCTCAAGAGGCTTCAGAAGAGAAGGATTTTAGTGTGGTCTAGAGACTTTTCTTGTGATATTTCTGTAAGAATGTGGCTGCTTTCTGCTCTTGTCCAGAAAAATCTGCCTGAGGCTAAATTGAAGAGTTATGAATTAACAACATTGACAGAGGACATTTCAAAACATTTTAGCACTGACTGTGTCATGTGGTTACTAGTGGCCAGTCTTCTGCAGATCTATAATGAAAAGGAGCAAGCTGAACAGGGAAAGTTACAAAATGTACAATCTGAGGAGAAAAGGGGCATCTGGAATCAGAATTTAGCTAAGTCCTATGGTCAAGGAGATAAACATATTAAATAAAATTCTGATATTAAATGAAATAAAGGGAGTGGTGACCTCAGGGCAAGATTCAACCCAGCTACAATTCCAACTTGTGAAAAAGAATTAAAGGAAAGTTTAGAGCCTGATGTGGAAGTGCACACCTTTAATCCCAGCACCTAGAAGCAGGGTAAACCAGATCTGGTTTGAGGCCAGCCTGGTCTATAGCTAGAGTTTCAGGAGAGCCAAGCTTAGACAGTGAAGGAAACCATCAGAAAGCTGGTGAAGTTTTAACTGAATGAAGGGGCCATGTTCCAGCTCCGGTAACAGGAGAACTTGACAGCTTCTACCACATGGTTCTGAATTTAGAGTCAAGGATAGAAGAAAGGGGTTATGGATTCTCTCTTCTCAACAAAGGAAAGCTGCTGAGGTCAGGCATGTGTCAGGGTTGTCCCTATATGGAGGCCTAGAGAGGTTATTGCATGAAGCTGTGAGAGTGAAGCCTAGATTGCTTTAGAGATCCCAAAATGTTGGTGATGCCACAGTCAAGGGATAACTGCCCAGGAGAGCAGCTATCAGGGAGTGGAACCAGTTTAGGAGAGAGGAGAGTGTTGCATTCAACAAAGCTGAAAGGATCTGGACATTTGAAGAGTGGTTTGACATCAGACATGGAGATGAAGAGTTTGGAGTTTTCCCAGCTGGTTTTTGGTCTTGCTTTTGTCCAGTATTTCCTTGTTATGTTCCTTTTCCTCCCTTTTGGAATTGTAATGTATATCCTGTGCCATTGGAAGTATGTGATCTGCTTTTTCATTTTGATTTTACAAGGTATTACAGTTAAAAGATTGCATGAGTCTCAGAAGAGACTTTGGACTTTGGAATTTTTAGCCAGTTTGAGACTATTATCGATTATTTGGACTTTTGAAGTTGGACTAAATGCATTTTTGCATTATTATATGTCTAAAAGCTTATGGGGTCCAAGGAGTGGAATGTGGTGGTTTGAATAAAAATAACCCTTATAAGGAGTGGCATTATTAGGAGATGTGGCCTTATTGGAGTAGGTGAGGCCTTGTAGGAAATGTGTCACTGGGGGCTGGCTTTGAGTTCTCAGATGGTCAAGCCAGGCCCAGTGTGGCATTCTCTTCCTGTTGCCTGCAAATCCAGATGTAGAACTCTCAGCTCCTTCTCCAGCACCATGTCTGCCTACATGCCACCATGTTTCCTGCCATGACAATAATGGACTAAACCTCTGAACTATAAGCCAGCCCCTAATAAAATGTTTTCCTTTATAAGAGTTTCTGTGGTAATGGTAGGGTTTTATTTCACAGCAATAAAACCCTAACTAAGACAACAGGAGTGTCTTCGGGGCAAGATCCTACTTAGCTAACCTTCCAAATTTGTGAAAACAAAAGGCATAAAGAACTTTCTTCCCCTAAAAGACAACAAACTAAAGTTGTTACACACATAATTCAAGAGGTTCAGGGTCTACCTCAAGTTAGTAGTCAAACTTGGCTGTGTAGTCGACATGGTCCTGGTGCTAAAGTCATAAATGGTACGTGAGTATTGGGGTCATGGACTCTTCCCCTGTGGTTAAGGAGAACTGCTGAGGTCAGTGTGCGGCAGGGGCGTCCCTGCATGGAGGCCCTGAGAGGCATTACATGAAGCTGTGAAAGTAAAGCTTGGTTTGCATTGGTAATCCCAAAATGTTAGAGGTGCCAAATCCATGGGATATCTGTCAAGTAGAGGTACAAACAGGGAGTGGAACAAGCCTGAGAGAATGATGCATATTTCAGACAGCAAAGCTGGAAGGACAGAGACACCTAAGTCGTTTAACATCAGACAGGGAGCTACAGGATTTGGAGTTTGCCCTGTTGAGTTTTATCTTGCTATGGTCCAATATTTCCTCACTATACCTAAATTCCTCCCCCTTTGAGATGGTAAAACACATTCTGTGCCATTGCATATTGAAAGTATGTAATTTACTTTTTGATGTTACAAGGGGTTATAATTAGGGAATTTGCCTTCAGTCTCATAAGAAATTTTTAAACTTTGAACTTTTAAACAGTGTTGAGACTGTGGGGGCTTTTGAAGTTGGACTAAATGCACTTTGCAATATGATATGGTCATGAAGCAATGAGAGTGGAATGTGGTGGTTCAAGTGAGAATGATCCCCATAGGCTTATGTGGAGGAGCTATGGGACTCCCTTTTCCTCATAACTTTTGACCACCAATGCATGTGGTCAAGGGGAGCAGAAAACAGGGAACAGCGTTTGGATGGCATATGAGTATGATGGACTAAGACCACCCGGGCCAGCTGCAGAGAAGCAGATCAATTTTATTGGGGTGAATCCTATCATAAGAAAGGGAAAGTATTGGTGGTGCTGCCTTGTCGGCCCCCAGTGTATGAGGAGGCTCTTGGCCCTCATATGACTGCTGAACTGGGTCAGGGGACTGTTATGTAGGGACACTCCACTCCAGAGGAGTGGGATGGAAGGGATAGGGGGGTAGAGGGTGGGAGGGCAGGACTGCGAGGGGTGGAAAGAGGGCACTGTGGTGGAGATGTAACCTGAAGAAATAAATAAATATTTTTAAAAAAGAAGGGGAAAGTAGTACCTAATTATTTATGGGCAGTGGGTGGGGGGGATTGTTAGCAGGGAACTCTGTCAAAGATTACACTCCAGGTTTGGTTAGAGGCATTCCAGGAATCCCAGGTGCTGCTGAATGGGTTTCTTATTGAAATAAAGGGAGTTGGACCTGTAATTTCCCTAAGGGCTATGTGACATCCCTCAGGTAGAGTGTGTGGGGTCTGGGAACCCCCAAGTAGAGAAGAGGGAGCTTCACTGACAAAGAGAGTCTGGCATTTTGTACAGAGCTCAGGGGCTTTTCGATAATGTCAGACTTCAACCTTAGCAGCAGGATTTCCCGACAGGCTCATATATTTGAATACTTGGTTCCCAGTTAGTAGAATTGTTTTGGAAGGATTAGAAGGTGTGGCACTAGGGGCACACTTTAGGGAAGTGGTTCTCAATCTGTGGGTCATGACCCCTCTGGGAGCCAAATGACCCTTTCATGGGGGTAGTATATCAGATATTCTGCATATCATATATTTACATTACAGTTCATACCAGTAGCAAAATTAGAGTTATAAAGTAGTAATAAAATAATTTTATGTTTGGAGGTCACCACAACATGAGGAACTATTGTGTTAAAGGATCTCAATATTTAAAAGGTTGAGAACCACTGCTTTAGGGTTTCAAAAGGTGTGTGCCATTCCTAGTGTGCTCTCTGCCTCCTGCTTATGGATCAAGAGGGAGCTCTCAGTTCCTACCTCATGCCTTTGTGCCACCATCATGGACTCTGGCTCTCTGAAACCACAAGCCCAACCAAACTCTCGTATTATAAGTTACCTTGGTTGTGCCATTTGTCACAGCAATAGAAAAGTAACTAAGACAAGAACTAGCCTAGAGGCTAGGGTCACCATGAGCAGCCTTTTGAAGGCATAGTTGCACTATTTCTAGTCTTAGCTGTTGCCACTTATATCTGAATCTCCTTTCCTGTGTAGGAAACCTTGAGTTTGGTTGGCAACTTTCATGGAGTTTCTTTTATCTTGGTATAATGAACTTTAACACAATGTACTCAATTTTTCTTTTTGTCTTGTGGAGATTTTCTCTTTAATATGCTCCACATATTGATTCAAATTGAAAACTGTTTCACGCATTCTAGAGGTTCCCAGTCTTATTATTTGTTGGGCAATGTGACAGACGCAGGCTCTAGCCTGTTCTTTATTGTCTCTGGGACACCTGAGCTGGTACCGAAAGCCCAGTGTCTCTTTGGCTTTTCCTCACTTTGCAGAATTTGATTCTTTTGTGTTGCATGGTTCTGCAATGTACCCAGCTACTCCTCTGTTATATGAGGTGTCATATGCCTCATCCCACAAACCTCTTTTCGTTATTTCTCATACCCCTGTGCTTGTTATTGATGGAGTTTCTCATGTTTATATCTCCAAGTATATTAGACACACACGGAGACACATGGTATGTGTGTGTGTGGGGGGTTAATGGTAGAGACTCTAGAAGATTCCCAAGTTCTCTTTCTCAGGCAGGGGGAGAGCTTTGACATCTTGACACATTTGTTGACCTTAGATGTGCTTGCTGACTTGTTTACTCTGACCAGAGATTTTTTTCTCTGCCATGTGATCCCATATATTGTGTACATATGGTCTTGGATCCACCCAATAATTTCTTATTCAGGTTCAACTTTTATTTTTGTCAAATTGTTCAATATTTACATTATTTATATGTATTTAGCCCAGGAAGGGGCAGGCTGAAGCTTGGATTTAGCACAAGAAAGGAGTTTTAGCACAGTTTCTCCAAAGAAACATAATCAGTAGGAGAGAGAGTGGTGCAGGGTAGATGATTAACTAGATAGACAGGTAGATGATCAATAACTAGGTAGATGGATGATTAACTGATAGATGATAGATAGATAACTAGATAGAAGATAAATGATAGATGGATGGATAGATGATAGATAGATAGATAGATAGATAGATAATTGATTTCCTAATTACTGAGATCAAGTATTTGACAAAAGCAACTTGAAGAAGGAAGGGTTTACTTTGGTTCACAGTTTTGGAGTTCTGGATGCAGTCCACTGTGGTAGGGAAGGAGGTTGAGGCAGCTGGTCACATGACATCCACAGTCAGGAAGCAGAGAGGATGAAGGCTGCTGTTCAGGTCACTTTCTCCTTTTTTTTTTTTAATTTTTATTTATTTATTATGTATACAGTGTTCTGTCTTCAGGTATAACTGCAGGCCAGGAGAGGGCACCAGATTTCATTGTGGATGGTTATGAGCCACCATGTGGTTGCTGGGAATTGAACTCGGGACCTCTGGAAGAGCAGTCAGTGCTCTTAACCTCTGAGCCATCTCTCCAGCCCTACTTTCTCCTTTTTATCCAGCCCAGGATGGGTCTCCCTATCTCAATTAACATAATCTAGAAAATTCCTCAGGACTTTCCCAGAGATTCATTTCCATGGTGATTGTAGATCACATCAGGTTACAAAGAAGATTAATTGTACAGTGGATAATTAGGTAGTCCAATAACTGGATAGGAGGGTGTTTGTTCTAGGGACTGATTCACATAGAACCACAGAAATCTCACCCTCCACCATGGGCAGATTGGGAACCAAGGTTGTTTGGAATTCACCCTGAAATCCTGAATTGCTGGCATCTAAGGACAGAGGGTGGCATCCCAGCCCAGTGTGGAAGTTACCTTTCCCTGTCTCTCCACCCAGTGTGTGGCGTGCCTCCTGCACTAGGGAGGGTAAATCTTACTCAACCACTGATACAATGCCAATGTCTTCCAGAAACTTCCCTTGGACACAGCAGACACAGTGCCTCCCCAGGTACTTGGACATTTCCTAGCCTAGCCTAGTTGCCACCTTATCTCAGGCATTTCAAGGCAACTCTAGTATGTAGAGCCCCTTGTCTTGAACTAAGACTCTCCACTGTTTTAAGTTTCTATTTAATGTCATTTACATTTTCATTTTTAGTTTTATTTATTTTATTTTACATGTATGGGTGTTTTGCCCAAATGTATGTATGCACATCATGTGAGTGCTTTGTGCCTATGGAGGTCAGAAGAGGGTATCAGATCCCCTGGAACTGGAGTTACAGACAGTTGTGAGTTTCCATGTGGGTCCTGGGAACTGAACCCAGGTCCTCTGGAAGAGAGAGTACTCTTAATTGCTGATTCATCTCTCTAGCCCATCATTTAAGGTTTTGCCCTTAGCTGTTTTGTGTAGAGCCATGGAAACAGTACACCCAGGGTCCATCCCAAGAAGTATGTCATCCACAGTGTGTCTGCTGGCCAAATTCTGAAGGGAAACAAGTTCCTCTGGAGAGGTGATGGGCAACCCATCTCTGCTGCTCATATTTTTAAGAAAGCTATTTGCTTGCATATGTTTATCTTCCATTGAAACAGCTACAAGAAGCCTCTTGACTGTAATTAATTTCCTATCTATTGAGGAGGATGTAAGCATGCCCAAATTAATTCATGATGAATGTATTTGTTTACCACAATGGTCTCTCCCATTTCTGCTTTTTACTTTAGCCAGAATTGACCTGTCAAAGAAAAGTTGGTGAAAGGAGCCTCACAGCCCCTGTGGATCTTGATGTCCTATGATATTTCTGCGGGAAAGCAACCATTATTGGTGTTCTCTTTTCTTCTTCTTAAAGGAAACTCAAGCCACACCCAAGCCCAGCAAATGGAGTCCAAAGCAAGAGAAGCATATGCAACCAGTATGCAACACCTAAAATCTGTATTAGTTAGTGAGTAGGTCTCACTCTCAGCATCTGTGAAATTACCATATATTGGTGATAAGCCATTGAAATTATCTTTATGTGCCCCACCTCACCCTCATCCTGACAACTCCTGGTGCCTACAGACCAGCTCTTTGGACTTCATGCTGTTCATTTAACTCTCCACCCTAGAATTTCTCCAGGTGATCTATCTCTTCATGCACAAGACTCTCCAGCTCTTACAATCCACCATTTTGTCCTTCTAATTCTGATGGAGGTTGGAAAGTTTAGAAAATTCACTGGTACTGGAGAACATGGCCCTTTGTGAGGTACTGCTTCCCATCAGGGGATAGTGACTACCAAGTGACAAGAATAATCTAAGCAGGAAGGAAATTTCAAAGATGCATCTACCCCTGGCTTGACAAAGCCTCCCCAGATGGCAGGGGGGTATAGGGTGCTTTGAGCCTGTCCTTTCCTTCTCTCTCTGCTTGTCCCTCTGGGAAGGGTCTTTGGTCTTCCTGTGTCTTTTGTGGATCAAGCTGTGTCTCCTGCCCTCCAAGGCCACACCTGCTAGCTGCTTTCCTCTTGCCCATCTTGGCTTCAGAGGCTCCACTGAAGACCCTGCTTGGATCCAACAAGAGCCTGGGCCTCCTATGGACCACAGCACTTACTAGAAAGGCCCTGGGTGCTCCTAGCCTGTCTGTAGCCTCCAGTACCTGCTATAATCTCCTAAAAGAAGGAGGCCAGATCATCACAGAACCATGGCATCAGAGTAGAGGCTGTACTGGGACTGTTCCAGAATTCATTGTGTTTCAGTCACAGTTGACTTTTCCTTAGGGGCAGTGGTTCTGGCTCTCCTGTTCTGGGGGAGCCTGGAGGTGGTTCAACAGATATTCCCAAAGAGGGAACGGAACTAAGAAAATGTATGAGATGGAAGCAGTGTCTCAAAAGCCCCCAGGCCTCCATCAGGGACACTGAGTCCCAGACAAGCAGTCGACAGTGTGGCCCCTCGGTGTCCTCCTAGGCTGTGGATGTTTGATGCTGGCAGCCGAGGTCAGCTGCACTGCCACCGCAGCCCGGTGTCCAGCCCCTTCCCAGACACGGGTGTGTTTTATGGCTTAATTAAACAGAGAGGAGCATAATTGACGTGCAGCCCGCGGGGCGCTGCAGCTTCCTGGCTCTTCCCCCATGACTCAGATGCCGAGTGTGGGCTAATAGATTCGCAACGCTGATCACTGCTCCAGACCCACTTAGTGAGGCTCTGGGAAGCTCTCACCGCCTTGGGATTGAATTGAATTGCTTTTCATTTTGAACGGCGACCCATAAATCCCTCACACATCAGCCCCTGCAGAGAAGCCTCCAGGCTCAGGTCTCTGCCCGCCCCAGCAGTTAGCGGGCGGCTGCCTCATACAAGAGCCACTCTGGCACAGGGCCAGCCTCACGTTCGTGGCCTGGACAAGCATCAACATAAGGTTGGAAGCTAAGGGATCAGCACAGGGTCCTCAAGGCAGCCATGGCCTTTGCTTCCCTGGGTCATTTTGGGCTGAGGTCTCTCTCCCACTGGAGAAAAAAACGAGGCAATACCTGTTCAATGCCAAGGGAAGAGAGGCAACAGGGACTAAAGGCCGCGGATTCTAACCATTGGGGAAATACCTCCAGCATGCCAGATGTGCTTTAGGGATCAGGACCTTGGTTGTGAGACTTTAACAAGTTCCTGCCCACTGGGAACCGGCAAACCAATGGAGAGAACTGGTTAGGCCAGGAGAGCAACGACAAGACAAAAAAAAAAAAGCCCTGTCTAGAGCAGGCAGCAGGCTGTTTGATAGGTAAGGGGCTGAAGACTGAAGGCCAGTTAGAGCCAGAAGGCCAGAGACAAGACACAGGGTCATGGCTCAGATCCGAGTGACCAGAAAGAAACTCCAGGCCCCAGCCAAGATCAGAAGCAGATAAGATGGGTTGTGTGAGGAAGGAATGGGTTTGTCACCCCAAAAGGATAAGAGGAGCACACTGAGTATTCCTTTCTACAGAACTACCCCAGAACACTTCCTCATGCGTCAGCCTAGCCCTACCTTTCTCTCACACACCACTCATCACCCACCATCAACCTCACCCTCCTTGGTCCTTTCTTTCTCCAAAGCCACATCACATATATCCCAGTTCTAAACTAAGACTCCGGAGAACCCCTTTTCTTGTCCCTTTCTGTAAACATCTCAGCAAGTGGACACCAGACTTCAATTCTCCATCATATCCTTCAGGAGAACCAAGAAAACATACTTACCTTCTTGATTCTCATGCCCTAGCTGCCCTGCTTGCTGCAGCCCCAGAATCCTCTATCCATGCATCATCCTTGGGTGACATCATTGTGGCCCGTGGGGTCCGCTCTAACAGAATCCAGGCTCTGTGCTTTCCAATCTAGAGACCAGGGCTCCAGGAGTGTGTGATGTCCTCTCTGGGCAACAGCTGCCATTACCTGTATGGCATGCCTGGCTCTGAATCCCAGTCCTTTTGTCAGCTGGGACTCCAAAAGACTGTGTGATAAGAGAAAGTCAGCTCCGACGTAAGGACCCAACATGGACAGTTCTGGGCGTGGTCATTCCTGACTAACTGACGTTCCTTCCCAGAGTCTGCTTTGTCAGGGACCAGCACTGACATGTCACCTAGTCCTGGCTGGACAAGCAGCCCTGGCTTCATGCTTCTCTGGCTCAGGTTTGTGATGGCCACCTATATCCTGTGGCCCCATCTTTGCTGTATAAAGGAGATATCAGCAGGCTTCACCCTGCCCTGTGGCCAGCTATGCTGGCCACATACTGTTGAGTCTCCTTGGCACAGTGCCTGGTGCTCCTGTCTGTGGGAAGGTGATCTCATCCCTAGGCAGTAACCATGGAAACAGGCCTATGAACAGCTATGGCTTGCGTGAAGATGAGGTACCTCTGTGCCTTTCACCTGAGCTGCTACTGACCCCCTAGTCCTGCAAGTTAACCCTTGTAAGGTCCTTGAAGGAGGGGTGACATCTCTGTTACCCCCAAAGGGGCATAAAATTCTGAAGTGGCACTGTGTTTGTACACGTTAGCGCACTGACAAGTCACACCTTGCTTGCTCCTCCGAGAGGGCCAGCCAGGGATTTCTCCAAACATACAGTCATGGCAAAATTTGAACTCAAACCCTTGTTTCTCGTCTCTGTATCCCAAGGCCCAGGGCATTTGAGCAAAGTAGGGAGAGACAGCATTGACCTGAAAGGTGATGAGAGGTGACACCTGAAGCCAGGATGGTTAGATGGGGCACAGGCTGCAGTAGCTGTGACTCAAGCTGTGTTAACCCAAAGAGACCAGGCTGAAGGGAAGGACTCAGTCTGCCAGATGTGGGGAGTGAATCGCTCAGTCAAGGGTTGGAAACAGAAAACACTTGCACAATGATGCTGAGCTAACTAGAGATCACGTTAGGGAGAGGACTAGGGCTCACTACCTTGTACTATAGACTCAATTTTACCCTAGACGCAGTTGGTGTCAGGGTCCATATTTGGAAGTACGGGTGGCCATCTCAACACTGAAAAGACAGAGATGATGTAAAGCTAAGGATTTAAAAATAGATCTTCCTGGCTGCATGCTATTTTTTAAGTGTGTGTGTGTGTGTGTGTGTGCCAGAGGTTGGTGTAGGATCTCCTCTACCCATCTCTGCTTTATTTACTAAGACAGAGTCTGTCACTGAACCCAGAGTCAGCTTGCCCTTGTCTCTGCCTCCGGAGCCTAGGGTTATGACAGCTTCCAAGACCACCCAGCATCGATGTGGGTTCTGGGGACTCAGATTTCTGTCCTCACACTTGCATAGCAAGCACTTTACCCGCTGAGCCATCTTCCCAGCCCCTATATATTGTTTTTAAAGGAATATAAAAACTAGAAACTAGCAGGACAATACACACATTTGCATCAAGAGAGATAAGGGTCACCAGTGGGTCAGAGCATTCTCCAAACAAAGGATCCCATAGGTTCTTCGGGTCCAGAGGAAGCACGGGCAGCCGTGCTGTGACTGTGCCCCGCCACATCCTTCATTCAGGAGCTGGGGGTCAAGTACTGAATGCCATGGCAGTTTTAAATTGATTGACCTGGTGAGAGGTGAGGAATTGAGTGAGCGTCTGCTGTGCGGCCAGGCAGCAGCTCTGGGTGCCTCATGCTCATAACAATGTGAATCCTCGGAGTCCTCTGGACTCTCAACCTGCCAGTGCATGTCCAGGAAAAAAAATCACGAAGCTCCCAGATCCGGTAATCCCACCCTGGGAATTCTCCCTGAGCAAGCAAGGCAAAAAGGACTGGGGAGAAAAAGCCTCAGGCAAGAATATATGGGTGAAGCACTTTTTAGCATTGATTATGGAAAATGTCAACTCCACACAAAAGTAGAGAGACAAGAATAACGAGTGTGTGCCAGCCACAGCTTCAAGGCAGCATCCTTAGCCGGCACGCTTCCACCCCCAACACCCTCATACGCATGATCTGTGTGGTAAGTGAGCCCCATACTTCATCGTACCATTTTATCATAAATATTTCAATTTGTGTCTCTGACAGATAAGGAGTTTAAGACATCTAATCTCAGTATCATCACACTCAACAAAATTAATAATTCTTTTAATATCACTTAATTCTCAGTCTGTGTGTGAATTCCCAGATGTCTCCAGTGATCTCTTTGGAGTTGGTTTGGCAGGAGTGGTGGTGTCCGTCAGAATGCAAACAAGGATTTGCGACTGCTGTTGCTGCATTTCTTTTAGGCCTCTCCTTCCAGATCAGCTTTCCCTTACTCCCTTTTCCCTCATGGAAACATTTTAAAATAATTTCCTCAAAATGGAAAACAATCTCACATGTCCAATGCCAGGGACCACTTATGCAGCGTATGGTCCCTTGGCCTGGGGAGCCCCAGCATCCTGCTGTCCCTGGCAGTAAGGGCTAAATATAACTATGAGCAGCTGGCCGTGGGCTGCCTGGAACGGCTCTGGCCTGGCCTGGCTGCCCGCCACCTGTGGTGCCTGGCCCGCTGGCTTGGCTGTGCCCTCCACTGCCCTCCCTGGGATCTGGCAAGTCGCTCGAGGCATGTCAGACCTGGCCCTGAATCTTCAGCCAAGCAGCTGTGCACAGCAGCTGGAGCAGAGCCCACCAAACTCCCCTGGTGACAGCACTCAAGTATCAAATCACTGACCAGGAGACTGTTGAGCCACCCAGCACACAGCTCTATGTGGGAGCAGAGAAAGATCACCCAGGACTGCCCACACTGGCACCTAAAAGTATGTGTGTGGGAGTATCATGGGAGAAACAGAAATGTCCTTCAAGCAAACAATGAGACAGGTCCTGGGGAAAGCCAGCAGAGCTAGGAGAAAGTGGGGGATTCATGTTTTTTCCCCCAGATTGTTTTTAAATGTAGCTATTGCTGTAGCAAACCCTTTCATCCCTTCTATATCTATCCATTCTAGCTGGATCCACCTGTTGGAGAAAGGGAATGGCTACTGTTATTCACTAGGTTGCTATAGGAACACTCCTGCCAGAAGAAATGGGGGGTACCAGTGGGAGGGGAGGTGTGGATTGTCCCTGATACCTAAGCATGGACTTCCACTGCCTTTCTTCTTCAAGCCACATGAGGCAGCTGTCTGGCAAGGAAGAAGACTGACATGCACCCTCAGGTGTCTTCAATACTATGAGCATTTCATGATATGTTGTCATTAATATTCAGGTGTGGTGAGACCCACAGGTCAGAAGGCTACCACTAAAGGAAAGATGGTCACTTCTCACATTTCCCATGTGGCAACAGAGTCACACGAGGACAGGAATGCACCAGGTTTGGGGCGGGGGGCACTGTGGTAGCATCTGCAGAAACAACAGGGAGGCCTTAAGCAAGGGATGGGTGAAGAGCTAGTGGGACAGGGGCTATCTCTGCTGATGATGTCTGACACTAGGTTATTCAGGTGGTGGGATCCAAGAACCCAGTGAAGGCAGGGCTAGATGTACAGGAATTTTAATTCAGATCATAGCTGCTCTGGCAAGAGAGTACATCCAAAGACTTTCTAGGTCTGTATGATCCTTTAAAAATGCAGACACATTGGGCAGTGATTGTGCATGCCTTTAATCTCAGTACCCAGGACATAAGCAAGGAGATCTCTAAGTTCAAGGCCAGCCTGGTACAGAGCAAGTTTCAGGTAAAGAAAAGCTGTTCTCATTCAAACTACCACATATGTGCTAGGGTTGGAAAGATTTGTTTTACATCTATGGAGCCCCTGCTCTGAACCTGGCACCTCGCTCAACCCTGAGAAACTCTAGGTTATTCCCACAGCAGCAAGAGTTAAGGCAGTCTTGTGGGAGATGGGGAAAAAACAGGATATAAAACAGATAGAGAAGCAGGCTCTGAGTGATGAGCCAATAATCACAGAACTGGAAAGGAAAAGGCTGAGGTTTGTACTGAGATCCTTCATGGCCCAGAATTCCCAGGCAATAAGGGGGTGTCATAACCAACAAGTGGGCTGGCATAGCTGGACCACATCTGTCTGGTCCTCACTACTCTTGAGGCCTTGAGTAGTGTGTAGGGGTGTAAGATCAGGTCATCCACCTCAACCTCATTGTGTGCATGGCCAACCTGGCCCTAATGACCTGTGTGTTGACCTCACCAGTGCTCAGTGAGCTCCTTAACACACCTCCTCCCACACCTGCCATCCAGCCTGGAAATTACTGCTGTAATTACAGATTGTCTTCCCAAGGTCTGGTTTGCAGAAGATCATTCTTTCTAGGAAACAGGGAATGGCTACAGTCCCCTCCCTTCTTCTGTTCCAAGGCCACCACAAGGTGCACTGCCAGGGCTTGGGTCAGGTTCTCCAGAAGAAGGTTAAGGGCACCTTTGAGGGTTCAGAACATGCAGAAGGTCAGAGACTACTGGATTAGCCAGTGCTTGATGCCCCGGACACAGCAGTATCAGCATCTTCGGCTCAGATGGGTGGACAGCTCCACAGCCCTGCCCCCTCCCTCCTCAAATCTCCACCCTGCTCCCAGCCTGGGCTGCGGCTGGCTCAAAAGAAGGAGCCATCCACTCTAGAAAAGCCAACCCAAGACTACCCCAGCCAGGGCACAATCTATCCCCGACAGGTCCATCAATCACACAGAAGAGTTTCTTTCCCCCATGCCTAAGAGACAGAGACCTGCCCCCATACTTTCTCTAGCCAGCTGGTGTGGCCTCCCTGCATCCAAGTCCCTCCCCCTCCTCCAGTTCAGTCTTCCCTTTTAAGGCATTAAGTACAGAGATATTAAAAGGGATTGTTCAGGCCGGTTAATTAGCTTGGAAGAGGCCTCTGCAGTGGCCTGGGTCACAGCCGTCCACCTCTCTTTATTAGCTGAATTGATGGAGACAGCAGGGCCCAGATGGGAATAAATTGAATGCGATGGAGAGGAGGCTCTTGCACAAGCTATTAACAGGAAAGAGAGAGCCTCACACCTCACTCAAGTCTTCCCTCTCTTACCACCATATGCTTGCAGATGTCCACTGAGGGAGGCTCCTCTGAGTGAGCAGCAGGTCCTAGGAGACACCCAGGAGCCCATGCCACAGGGCAGCAGGAAACATCAGTCCAAGGAATGAAAAGCACCTCCATCATCCAAGGCTGTGGGTCCCACTCCAGCTAAAACACCAAAAGCCCTGAAGTCTAGGGACAAAACATCCCTGCCCTAAGCACACCATCAGTTCCTTTGTCCTCTCAGCATCATGCTCTTAGGAAATCTGTCCCCACAATTGGGGCTCATAGGTGGCGAGAGACTTGTCCATGTCACATGCAACCAGGAAGAGTCAAGCAAGACACTTCCCAGCAGCCACGGCCATGGTATGAGCTATAAGTGATGGATTGCCCTCACGCAGCAGTCCACTGAGTGGCCACAGATGCCATCCAAGCTGCAGGAAGAAAAGTAGTCACAGTAGCAAGTAGGGCAGCTATCAGGACACAGTATCTGGGTCCTGTCAATTCAGCTCTGGACAAGGCTTAGACAGGCCTCTGATCACCCTGAACTGGACTGTATGAGTGAGACTTCCAATCCCAGGATGGAGCTCAGCATAGTGAGTCACAACCACACAGACAGCAGGCACCCACCCCAACTCTTCTGCGGCCATGTCACTTCTTCCAGGTTCCTGTCTCAGTCCTGCTTCCTGGTCATTCAATACTATGTTACCTCTTCAGAGAGACCCCTGAGGACACATCCCTGCTGGCGTAATTCTCAGCTTCCTTTGGGACAGTCTTATTCATAGAACATTGGCCTCAGAGTGCCGCTGCAGGAGACTCCAGTTGACTGTAAGCCAGTCTGTGGCAGGTATTGTTGTCACAATCTAAATATTGAATACACTGTAGACCTACATGCCTCTTTCCCAAGGAGAACCTACTTGTCACTATTCAATGGGTAGGACCCTGAAGAGCAAAGGTGTGCCAAAGAAAATGGTGTCCCCAAGGCTACAGCTACCAGCTGTCACTCAGAATCTTCCCTCATTCTTCTCAGCACTGGGGACAGAATGTCAGTTAAAAGAGTGGGAGATAGATAGCCAGCATAACTTCCCAAAACCCTGGGAAGGTACAAAGCACCTGAAATCTCTGTGACCCACAGCAGAGGACCCAAGAGTGCTGAGAGCCCCCCCAACCTCCTCCGAGCATCCCACTGAACCTCTGTTCTTATCTCCATACCCTGAGCCTCCAGACCTGTGCTCTTCCCCACACTGTACCCTCAGCCTCCTCCCCTTTCTCCTGGTTTATCACGGTGAGTTTCTACTCAACTTACAAGGCCCAGTTCTGCCTACTCCACATATAGTCCACCACTTCTTCCCGAGAGTGGGTTCTGTCTTCCAAAAATGGTGGATTTATAGCCTCCTAATTCCCCTGGCAGCTGATGGGGTACAGCCAATGCTGGGAGGTAGAGCAGGAGTCCTGCTGGGGGATCCTTGCCTTATGAACCTCACAAGAACAAAAGGCTGTCCGAGATTTTTTTGGCCAGGTGCAGGAATATATGAACAGTGAGCTAATAAGTGACTCCCAAGTATGACTTGGATGAATATCAACTTCAGCTCTAGCTTTCCTCCAGTCCCCACCTCCCTGGAGACCTCCAAGACAACCTCTCCTGAGTCCCCAACTCCTTGGTCACAGATGTGTAAAACTCCAGGAGATACTGAGGGATCAATGCAGTGGGGGGCACCCCCTTGGCTTCTAGAATGTTTCATCTCCAGCTGATACCCCTGCTGGTGAGAGAGAGCCTACATGTCATTCAGACATCCTGAGCTCTCTCCAGGGCAGCATCTGCACTGGAAGCAGCAGGGAAGCCTGGTGGGTGTCAGCCAGTGGGGTTCCTCTCCCACACAACTCCAGCTCGGAGCTCACACAGGGCCTGGCTCTTAAGAGAAGCATTTCCTTGGAGTGTTTATTGACCACCTGCAAACTTTCCACAGAGCCTACCCCCACCTTCCACATGGAGTCAGTCACATGCTTTTAGCTGATATGCTAGCTTCCTTCTGGCAGAGGGCAGCTGAGCAGCTAGGGCAGGTGAGGCCTAGATCTAGGGGGGGCAACCCTACCCTTGGACTGCTCCCCACCCCAGGTCCTGATTTCCTCAGTCAAGAGTGAATTTTACATGGCTTGGATGAGCTGAAGAAACCACATTTGTACAGCTCTGCTGTGAAACAAGCACACAGGCACACGGGGGCCCAAGAATGCCCCTGCCTGAGCCGCAGGGCCACTGAGGTGGAGGACACCTTCCCCACCATGCACTTCCTAGGTTGCAGCCTGCTCTGATTGAGCCAGCAAGGACACCAGCTCATCTGAATGGCCTCCTTTTCAGAATACAAGAATGAAATGGGGAGAGGGGTAGCAAAGAACAGTGGGAAGCTCTGTACTTTCTGGGGGCCATGCCTAAGCCATGGTGGACCATTCTCACATCCATAACTCTGTGGCTCACCCCAACCCTGACTGTGTATAGCCCTCTAAGACCCTCATGGTGGCAGTATGCCTCCCTAGGACAAAAGACACCCTGGAGGGGAAACGTGTGCCCACCTCAGGAGAATGCAGATGTGCTGGGTGTTCAGACAAAGGGGCCCACTTGCCTCGGCAGTGATTAATGTGTAGGTACACACGGCAGCGGGGGACGTGTGGCATAGACAATGCCCCTGACAGAATCAAGTCACACAAGAATACCCAGGTCCGATTTCATTTGCATGATGCTTTTTAAGAAAAGCAGCAAGCCCAAACAGTTCGTGGCAGGGGAGGTGGTTGGAGAGGCAGCTGCACGCCACCAGGACAGGCCAGCAAAACGGCCTGGCAGTGCAGGAGATGGGACATGGGGTTGGGGGAGCTGCAGGAGTCAGACATGTCCTCTCATTTCAGGTTCTCTTAATTCTTTCTTAAACCAAGCACACATAGTCCAAGCTTTAGAGTAGGTCAGTATTTTACAATAAAGGATTTTAAATGGGGGTGGGGGGTTGAATGCTGAGGACAGTTTGAAGAGAATTGATAGAGTTGGAGAGAGAAAGCCTGAGACCTGGGAAGGCACATACATACATACCCCCATGCTCCCACACTCATCTCCTCAAATGTGCTGGCACACTCTGAAACAATGTTGTCACTTACACACCCAAACACTTGCACTCACACACGAAGACCCCAGCATCCCAAGCACATCCCAAGCCTGTCTGACCACTTCCTCTCCCCAGCCTGCCTCCAGGCTGCATCACTGTTTCAAGCTGTTGTCCCTGCTTGCTCCTTAGCCCATCTTGACCCAGCAAAGCCACTAGTAGCACCCTTAGCCCTTGTGCAGAGTTCCCCTGGTACCCTCACCTGCCCCAGCTGCACTGTATCTGCCTTCTCCTGGGTGCCCCAGCCACGCCCACCCTTCCCAGCTTGGCCGATGTGAATCTTCTGTACCATCCTGTGTGAAACCCTGTCACTGACATTGAGCAGCATCCCACACAGCCCTGTCCAGGGTCCCCAGCTCATCACTCCTAGTCATACTTAAGGAATGTCTTCCATGCTGCCAACAACAGACAAGAGGGGAGCTCTTCCCCTTTGTTCTAGTTCCTATTCTGTTGGTATGATAAAACACTAGTCAAAGCAACTTGGGGAGGGGGGAGGAAAATGTTTATTTCAGCTTACAACTCCCTATTTACACGGAGGGAAGGAACCAAAGCAGAAAACCATAAAGGAACATGAAGCAAGCTTGCTGGCATCCTTACCAGCTCATAATCAGCTAGCTTTCTTAGGCAACCCAGATCTACCTGCCTAGGGATGGTGCTGTCCACAGTGGGCTGGGCCTTCCCATGTCAATTATCAGCAAAGGCATTTCTCATAGATACAGATATAGGCCAATCTGATCTGGGCCATTTTTCACCCGAGGCTCCCTCTTCCCTGGAGACTGAAGTTTGTGCGAAGTTGACAATAAAAACTAACCAAAACTCCACCCAGGCCATGCTCCTGAGCCCGTGTGGTCCATGGGCCATGGGCCTGTACCCTTCCATGCTGCTCAGTGTTATAAGCCCCACAGAGAATGGAAACCCCCAGAATTTTGGGCCAGGGTCAGCAGAGTCTGGGTCAGAAATACAGGGTGACAGATGGCAATAGAGTCTGTCTTAGTTAGGGTTTTATTGCTGTGAAGAGACATCATGACCAAGGCAACTCTTATAAAGGAAAACATATAATGGGGGCTGGCTTACAGTTTCAGAGGTTCAATCCATTATCATCATGGCGAGAAGCATGGCAGCATGCAGGCAGACATGGTGCCGGAGAAGGAGCTGAGAGTTCTACATCTTGATCCACAGGCAGCAGCAAGAGACTGTGTACTTAACTAGGCATAGCTTGAGCATAGAAGACCTCAAAGCCCTAGAAACACACCTCCTCCAACAAGCCCACACCTCCTAAAAGTGCCACTCCCTATGGGTTAAGCATTCCAACACATGAGTCTATGGGGGCCACACCTAGTCAAACAACCGCACAGTCTGACCCAGGGAGCTTGGCCTACTTCCATTTGCTCCAGGATGCACCTAGGTTGGCCAGCATAGACCTTGTCTCACAGACGTCATTGACTACCCATCCCGGTGTCCTACCTGTGGAAGCCATGTCAAAGACCTATGCCTCATACCCACAGAGTGGCAAAGCCTTCCTCGGGTCAGGCTCAGAAGTGCAAGGCATTCTCCTGGTCCAAGTATCAGTGTTTATGAACGATTGATCAGTGTGTGCAAAGCGCACAAGTGGCCGCAGCTTCCAACATAAACTGTGGCGTGGCAGGTGCAAGCTGAAGTAAACATTAATAGGGATGGCAGGTGCCTCATAGGAATTGAAAGATTGGTCCGGGGTCTTCAGCAGTGAGTAGATATCGGGCTGATGGGAGTTTGCTGCTTGTCATTACAGCCTGACAATGCTCCCCTACAGAGACCTCCCACCAAGACCAGCTAACAGTAGTTGCAGTGGCTGCTGCCACTCCATTAGACTACACACAATCTACCTGACACCAGCTTTCTGCATGTGTCCGTTGTTTCTTTAGTATCTGTCCTTTCTACATACCTTCATAGCCTGTCAAGTTTCTAGACCCAAGTCATGTGGGATGCAGTACCTACCCCCATCTCAGGTAGTGTCCAGTCTCAGAGCCCTGATCAGAGACAACCACTGGATAAGCCAGGGGGTGCCTGGCTCCAGGTCCAGTTTCCATCTGACCACGGCCATGCAAGAGGTTAAGGGAAGCTCACCTGCCTGTGCTCACCCATGAACTCCAAGGACTAGGAAGAACATGAGACAAGATCCCAAGTGTTTCGAGCTGCTTTAGCCTAAAGCTTTGTGTCACAACCAAGTCCATGTGTTGATCCTCTATCCATGATGCATTTGGGGGAGGGGTCCTCAGGATAGGTAGATAGAGCCTTTGATGGAAGGCAAGCTAAACATCGTGGGAATAACATATGAGGACAGGGAAAGATGTGGGTCTAAAACCAGGACACATGTCCTCACCTGGACGTGTGGACCAGAACGTACTGGGTCCTTGGCCTTGGGTTCCAGCCGCTCAATGTGGTATGTTTGTTATTGAGACCGAGATTACCGAGACATAAAAGCCCTGCAGACTGAGCAGCTCACAGATCATTGGGTAACATTATGAGATGCATATGTTTATGGGAGAGAGGGAAAAAAAAACAGTTAATGAACTGGGCATGTAAATCCCTGATGCAACACTTTCAAATGTCATTTAGAGAAGTACCCAAGTCTCAGTTTCCCCATCTGTTAAAAGAGATACCAACAGTTTCTTCCCCACAGCTTGGAAGGGAGGATACAGTGAGAAGGTCTGTATGAAGTATCTGAATGGCACTAGGCATTGAACAATGTTCAGCCATGTTAGATGTTAATAGGGATAGCAGGTGGCTTATAGGAACTGAAAAATTGGTTCAGGGTCTTCAGTAGTGAATAGATCTCAGGCTGATGCGAGTTTGCTGCTTGCCGTATTGTTGGGAACCATGAATGCTGTGGTAAGAGTCCTGTGCTTGGGCAGCAATCCACAGAGAAGGGACATCCAAGGTGGTGGGCTCATGGATGGGAACCTCAGCTCTGACAGAGAGCTGTATGCCGTGGCCCAGCTCAGAAAAGTGGGAACAACCTAATGGGCTAGCCTAGCACCAAAAGGTCGGGCCTGGACTCCTGTTGAAATCAGGCAGAAGTGCACCTAATCACCTGTGAAGCAGAGTGGGGGCACCGTGCCAGACCCTGCTGCTCCCAGACCATAGAGCAGCTACCTGTCTGATGACCACTGCAGCTGAAGCCAAGAGGGTGAGTGAGCCTCCTGCCAAGACTTCCTGTGAGACACTGCAGGGCACAGGTGGCCTTGGGAGGAGCTGGGGAGGAGCAGAGACTTCTAAACCTGCGAGTAATTTACTATGTTTATTAAGTGGTTATTGTAGGTTAAATAACCAACCCCGGCTTATTAAAAATCCTCCGGGATGATAATCGCTCGTGCGTTTTGTTCGCGCTGGCAGCAGAACTTGCAGTCCTGCGGGGAGCCGGTTTCCTTAATGACTCGGCAAGGGCCTTGTGGGGCAAGCGACTTCAGGAATCCTCATCTCCATCGCTTCTGACAGCTTTATGCTCCATAAATACTCAGAGATTATTAAAAACATATTTATTTAAGATGAACGGCTCTCCTGCAGATACAAATCTAAGCCGATAAGGCTCATAAGCCCACTTACGGTTGTCAATGACAGTATTTAAACACACCAACAGCTTTGCTTAAATTCCAGGTGCCCACCTCTAAGAGGAAATGCTGGCCGGGCTCCCATCAGTGGGGACTCTAGAGCACAGAGGTCGGGACAGGCAGGTAGAATCCACTCTCTCCACAGCAGCTTCATCTTTATAGGCTTCAGTTTTCTCATTTATACTAATGGCTGTGATGATTTGTGCTAATTATCAATTTGACAAAAGAAGATAAACCTCTTGGCCTGTATGTGGGGATACATCATGAGAGACTCCTCCTCTAGCAGACACTCACTCCTCCTGTAAGGGCCACTTCTCCACAGCCTGCCTTCCTTGACTATCTCCCTTTCTCTGACCCAAGTGCTAATGGGCTCAGTTCTGCTTAGTGTCCAAGATCAGATGAGATCTGGTGTGTTCAGGGTGATGTGGCCATAGAGAGCTGTCCCTTTTCTCATTGCACATCATTACCAGAGTTTGAAGGGTGACTTCCTGTCTCGTCTCTGGACCAAGAATAACCCCCCCCCCACCCCTAATCTGATGTCCACCAGGTTGGTCCTTGTGTTCCAGCACTAAGCCAGGATGGGGTGGAGTTCAAGTTTAATTTTCACATGTGACCAGAGGGCTGAGCTAGCTGAGTCCATGATTCGGCTTGTATCCTGCAGCCCACCCTGCACCAGACCGAGGAGCCTTTTAGACTTCAGTTCTGTTCTTATGTCAGTCTCTTCAGTGACCGTGGCTTTCCATAATGTGCTAAAATCTGTCAAGGGCATGTTGGTCACCTTTTCTGGTTCTCAAAAACAACCTTTGCTATTTTAACCATTTCATGCTTGGTCAAGACATTTTGGGATCGGTTAGATTCCTTTTTAAATCTCACATTTTGATTGTGTTACTGGAAGGCAGGGGTGGGCTGAGGCTCTGGAATGTGAGCTGCAGTAGCCACACTATCTCTTAGCATTACTCTGAGTTATCTCTTGACATATGTTTCCTCCACCCACCTCTACTGAGGGGAGCGGCCAGGATTGTGGGTCACAGAGTAGGTGCCAGCACTGAGTGGCTCTGCTGAAATTTATCCCCAATAGATACAAACAGCATTGTGTTTAAGCCCCACCTGAGGCTGCTTCCCCACCCCCAGCCCTTTTTACTGGTGAGGTGGTTTTGTGTTCTCAGAGTTAGCCTATCTGCTGGGACCAACTGCCATGATGTCAGCTTGCCCAGCCCCCAGCCTGAGCTGCCTGCCTGTAAGCCCCGTGGCATCCCCTTACCCGTAAACACATGTTCCCAGAGGTATGTACAATTCACTCTAATGGTGAAGTGCCTCCTACCCACCAGAGTTTTCTGCTGTATTCCCAACCAAAACCCCTGAGGTGTAGCCAGCATCACTTTTTTTCTTGTTTTGAGACAGGGTCTCTACATAGCCCTGGCTGTCCTGGAACTCACTATGCAGACTAGGCTGGCCTTGAACTCACTATGCAGACCAAGCTGGTCTCAAACTCACGGACATCCACCTGCCTCTGCCTTCCTAGTGCTGGGATTAAAGACATGAACCACCAAGCCCGGGCAGAGTGGCAGTGTAGAGTGACTGACCCTTGTGAGCTTGAGCCCAGGTGTCCCCTTCTGTAACCTTGGTGTATGACTTTTCTCTGGGGTTCTGGCTGATCTGCAGGAGCTCCCTGAAAGGGATTACTAGATACTCTCTATGAGGTTGTCCTTCTCCCCAGTTCCCACCAGTGTGAGGGGACTCTGTCACCAAAAGAGTCTGAGGCTGATAAAGAACAGCACAACCATGACACAATCCACAGGACTAAAGAAGCTAAGTAACAAGGAGGCCCCAAGGGAAGATGCTTGTATCTCACTCAGAAGGGTAAATAAAATAGACATTTGAAGACGGGGGAGGGAACTAGGTGTGAGGTGGGGAACTGGGTGGAGATCAGGTTGGGGGGGGGAGGGTTGGGAGAGATAGAAATTGATGGGGGGCAGCTCTGGGACAGGGGGGATTTCTGGGAGTCTTTAGGATGACCCTAGCTGAGACTCCTAGCTGCAGGGAATGTGGAGCCTGAAGAGGCCACCTCCTGTAGCCAGGTGGGACTTCCCATGGAGGGGGACACCACACCATCCCACCCACAAAACCTTGGCCCAAAATTTGTCCTGCCTACAAGAAGTACAGGGATAAAGATGGAGCAGAGATTAAGGGAATGGCCAGCCAATGAATGGCCCAATTTGAGACCTACCCCATGGATCAGAGCCAAACCCCGACACTATTGTTATTCTGCTATGCTTGCAGACAGGAGCCTAACATAACTGTCTTCTAAGAGGCAGTGGATGGAAACAGATGCAGAGACCCACAGTCAAACATTAGGTGGAAATCGGGGAGTCTTGTGGAAGAGTGGGAGAAGGAATGAGGGAGCCAGAATGGTCGAGGACACCATAAGAAGACCTACAGAGTAAACTAACCTGGGCCCATGGGGGCTCATAGAGACTGAACCACCAACCAAAGAGCATGCATGGGCTGGACCTAGGCCCCATAAAAATGTGTAGATGTGCAGCTTGTTCATGTGGGTCCCTAACAATTGGAGTGGGGGCTGTCTCTGACTCTGTTGCTGGCCTTTGGATCCCTTCCCCATAGCTGGAGTGCCTTGTCTGGCCTGAGGGGGGGGTGCACTTAACCCTGCTGTGACTTGATGTACCAGATGGGTGAGTACTATGGGGGGGGCCTCCCCTTGAAAGGGAGAGGGGACTAGGGGGAGTCGTTGTAAGGGTGGGACTGGGATGACAGGGGGGCTGCAATCAGGTTGTAAGGTGAGTAGATAAATTAGTGAAAAAAAAAAAAGTCTGTGAAACAGGTGGCCACAAGCCCCAGCTGCAGTCTTCTGTCAGGTCAGCATGAGGGCAGCAAGTTCTCACTCCTTCCTCCCATCACAGAATGGCTGGCCACTTGGCTGTGACTATAATGGGATCAAGATGAGCAGTCAGCTCCTGTGGCCTGGAAACCACCCATTTATCCACCTACATACCCATCCTTCCATTTATCCATCTGATAGTAGATATGTATCTACCCATCCTACCCACCCACCCATATATCCATGTACCCAACCATCTCTTAATCCATTCCTTCATCTATCTTCCTGTTCATCCACCCACATGCCCACAATTCATTCATCTACCTGTCCACTCACCCAGTACTTGTTCCCTATTTACCCATCCATCCACCTGTTCATCCCTCACACCATCCATTCACTCATAACCATCTGTAGCTGCTTGACAAGCACCTGTTGCAGGATATAAAGATAAACTGATACAAGCATTTGTACCTGTGGGCACTCAGTCCTGAAGGAACCAACAGACAGTCCCCAAGCTGTAGCATATAGCAAGAAATGACAGCACTGTGGGGGAAATTAAAGCAGAGAAGGGGGTCATGGTAGGACTGAAACTCTAAATGGGTTGCCAAAAGAAGCTTCTCTGGGGCTGCACTATAGAGTACCAGGTACCTATGAGCTGGAGAGCACGTGAAGGTGAAGGAAACAAAGGTCATTGCCATTCAGAGAGCACAGGGACCATGGTGAGGCAGTGGGCCTGTATAGCAGCCATGCTCTGACGGCAGTGTGTCCGGAGATGGGAAGGCAGGGCAGTGTTGTGAGTGGTTCCAGGGGTGTGTGGCTGGAAACTGGTGAGATCTGAGTGAATCCAAACCCTGGAAATCTCACAGCTGGGGTCCCAACCTCCCCCCACCCCACTGAGATTGGTAGGCGTGGGATTAAGCTCTCTCCCTGCTCCCACCTGCTTCTGAAGCACGTGGACACAGTCCGGAATAGTTACCTTCCTTATGGCACATAGCAACAGCCCCACAGGTTGTCACTGGTGAGCTCAGTCACATACCTGATGTCAGGGACCTTTCCCCATGTAAATGTAACATTGCCAGCATCTCAATCTCATCCAAGAGAATGTATTCACCCCACACACACACACACACAAAATCCCTCCTCCTCACTTCCCATGGTTAAAAGTCCACACCCACCTCAAAGTTAGGGAGATCTGATAGGTGGCAGGAGATTTAGAGGATAATTAGAGAAAATGGGAGAACCAAGACCATTATGACACTTAAAGCTAAAAATAAGAAAACCTGGTTCACCAAATAGCTGCCTCAGAGCTGTTGTGATTCCGCCCGAAGGAATTTCCACCTTCAGAGGCCAGCACTTCCCTGGACTCATCATGGTTTCTCTGGCCCATGGCACTGGTCCTTGACCTGGGTAACCCTGAGGGTATGGTGGTCCTCCAGACCTCCTGGGACTCTGACAGAAGCCAGCATGACCCCACTTTCTCCGGTGCTCACACATCTCCGGGGATCTGCATTCATGCCTTTTCTTAAGGTCCTGCCCAAAGACCATGGGAAAAGTGCCGCATGTTCCAGTTCTTTCTATACCAACCCTGCATTCAACGGGACGTTAGAAACACAGCCCAATCTCAACCCACAGATGTGGACACTCACCCACCCACTCCCATACCCCATGCCTGGCATGCCCTAACCAGCACACTACAACAGGTACGCAACAGGGTGGGCGAGTTGGCAGGTCAAGGTGCGCGATGGTTGTGAATGGGAAGTGGAGGTGAGGAAGTGGATAGGGTCTAGGTGCCCCTTGAAGGTGAGGCTTATCAGGGTGGGGCAAGAGGCAGCCATCATAGACACCAAGTGCCTGGCTGAGGTGAGCTTCAACTTAGGGGTGAGGGTAGAGATACCAGCCTCCTTCCTAACAGGAGCTGAGCTAGCAGCAGTGGGAATTTGGGAAAAGCCATGTGTCGGGACTCCAGGCCAATAGAATGTATTGGAAATAACAACATTGCACTCATTCTGACCCAAGGCCTCAAAAGGCATGCTTACATCCTCACCCTGTGAACTCTGAGACTAGAATGTGAAGAGCTACAGGAGCATAAGACCTGTAAGGAAGACTTAGCCCAGCTGAAACTCATACAGGAGTCAGACCCAAAAGAACAGCTGAATTCACCAGCCCAAATGGCCAACAACAGAATGGGGAGCCCAGTGGTTGGCCTCCTTCCTTCCTTCCTTCCTTCCTTCCTTCCTTCCTTCCTTCCTTCCTTCCTTCCTTCCT
Organism: Lophiomys imhausi; assembly: GCA_907164525.1. NCBI lineage: Eukaryota > Metazoa > Chordata > Mammalia > Rodentia > Muridae > Lophiomys > Lophiomys imhausi. Next base: position 860,289 of record CAJQZJ010034271.1, on the reverse strand, counting down.
TCCTTCCT